>VOQJ01030234.1:44764-68284 GCA_015052665.1 Apistogramma diplotaenia
ATACACTTCTGTGTATAATAGCTGTGGGTCTGTGTGGTTATTTTAAATCAGTATTTTAAAATCAGTACTCTAGCTGCAGCCTTTTTAATGAGCTTTTAAGGCAGCCTGATAACGAATTACAATAATCCAGCCTAGAGGTAATAAATGCATGAATTAGCTTTTCAAAGTCACTCTGAGACAGGATGTTTCTAATTTTAGAAATATTGCGCAAATGCAAGAAAGCAGTCCTACATGTTTGTTTAATATGTGCATTGAAGGACATATCCTGGTCAAAAATAACTCCCAAGATTTCTCACGGTGTTACTGGAGGCCGAGGTAATGCCACCGAGAGTAAGAATCTGATTAGACACCATGTTTGTGGGGCCGAGTACAAGAACTTCAGTTTAATCAGAATTTAAAGTTTCCTCAGTTTTCTTTGTGAGAATATGAAGGACAGATAATAACTGAATTGTGAATGTAGGGCCAGTTAATAGGCAGTCACCTTAACACACTTTATATTGTAAATATACTCTGCTCAAAAAAATTAAGGGAACACTTAAACAACACAATATAACTCCAAGTAAATCAAAGTTCTGTGAAATCAAACTGTCCACTTAGGACGCAACACTGATTGGCAATCAATTTCACATGCTGTTGTGCAAATGGAATAGACAACAGGTGGAAATTGTTGGCAATTAGCAAGACACTCAATAAAGGAGTGGTTCTGCAGGTGGGGACCACAGACCACTTCTTTTCAGTTCCTGACCTTGTTGTGCAAAAGCAGAGCCTGGATTTCCTGTTGCATTTTTATCTTTTTCCTTTTGGAAATCCTTTTCCATCTCACTTGTTTGGTACTTCAGCATCAATTTTCTGCCTGACAGACTGGTCATCCTTTCGATTTCCAAGTCATCAAGCGTATGCTGCATGCCTTTCTTCATCAGTCCAAGATTGTGTTCCAGAGCTTTGTGTTCTGTTACATCACTGTCCTGGTCAACACACGTACTGCTAAGGGAGATCCCACGCACCGCTTGGAGAAAGCTCATTTTCACCGCTTGTATCTTAAGTCTCAGTTTTTATCATTACTCAGGAGAGTAAATCAACCAGTCAACTGACAGCTTCACTTCAACTGCTCTGCTCTCTTCACAACAGGCCAGTTCAGCATCTACAAATAGCCGATGCTGCTCCACTCTTCAGTCGTGAGCAAAATCCTGAGATACTTGGGGCCTGGTTCTGCTGGAGGTTTCTTCCTGTTAACAGACTTTTTCTTCCCACTGTCGCCAAGTGCTTGCTCATAGGTCGTTTTGATTGTAGGGTCTTTACCTTACAATAAAAAGTGCCTTGAGGCGAGTGTTATAATTTGGTGGTGTATACACAAAATTGAATTGAATATTATTGTGATAGCAATAAGTAATTTAAAGGGTTAAAGAAAGAACTGAACTAAAATTTTCCCCAGACAAATATTTGATGTTAAAAGATTTTTTTTTAATTGTCATTTCCATTTATAAGATTTTTGCAGTGAGGACATTAAAGTGCCACTGAGTGGATGCTACTGCTATGCTAAAAAAAAAAATCAGATGGATTTATGATGTTTAAGCTTCAGAATCAACTGAAAACACAGTTCATGTTTGGTTTTCTGGTAATTTTCTGTATTTTACTGGAATAATATAAAACAAAATATTTTGAAAAAAATAAGGATTTACAAACAAAAGCATCAGTAATTATTCAAATGTTTTATGACTAATGAGAAATTGCAGCGTGTTCATAAAATAGTCGATTCTGTGTATGTGATGTGTCACGGCTTTCCAGTGACTTCAGCTCATTTAGAATCAGTAACAGCCAGATTTCACCAATAAAAGAGTCATTCCCAGAGAACCAAACCTTTGTTGTTGCAGATTACCAAAAAAAAAACAAAGTACACCATGAACAGGAAGCATAAACATTCAAAGGAAAAACATTTATAACGGCCACTTCAGGGTCACTTTACATCTGTTCTGCCAATGACTGAGCAAAGGTACCTTAAAAATACTGTTACGTTGTTACAATAGTATAATTCCTATATTTAATAGAAATGACAGTGATGGGGGGAGTGTAGCAGCTGTGACTGCATTTTAGATTAAAGAATAACATCTTATCAAACAACAGAACTACTGAATATTAACAATTCAACACAAATACAGGATGGAGGGCAGGAAGGAAAATCTGTATCAAGGACTGTATGCTTGTTGATTCTAAACGATTTCCCCTTTGCGTAGGTAAATTTGGAAAGCGGTACTCTAATTTCCAATGCAGGGTTTTTGTATGCCACCACAGTCCACAATTACAATGTTTAAAAACCATATTTGGCCTGCGTCTGCCGGCGAGTTAGCCTGTTTTCTGCCCAGTTGTTTTTCAGCTCCAGCTCACGTTCCTTTGCCTGTAAAACAACACAAAGTTAAAAAATTATTGGTAATTTAAACAGATGTTCCATAAGAACACAAAAGATTGAGGTTCCTTGTCGCATCTGTTTTCTTGTAGGGTCTTTACCTTACAATATAAAGCACCGTGAGGCAACGGTTTGTTGTGATTTGGTGGCGTATAAATAAAATTGAATACCTTGTTTTATAATATTATATGAACAAAAATTTACAAACTACAAAAATCTTTGAAGTCTGTAAAGCTCTTAAATGATATTAACGTGACAGAAATGCACAAAGTGTCATTTAAACTTCAGCAGCACCCACCTGGTGGATGAGATATGTTATCTGATGCTTGCGCCGCTGCTGTCCTGTAGGCTGTTCGCCTTTTTTCTGTGATAAATGAAAGCAGGTGTTAATTTAAATAACATTTTTTTAAAAATTCCATCTTAAAATCATGTTGTGCATCACCATTTTAGGAAGAGGAACATAAGACAATCTGCTGTTAAACAAATGTAGAAACAAGCTGAGATCACCTTGCTAAAGGACTGTCGTTGCTGCTTCTCCTCGGTCATATTCTTGGTCATCCACTGCTGGTTGCCACTCAGCTGGTCGTCGCCTTTGATCTCCAGAAACTTCACCTCCTCTTTGCCCCGGTTTCTTTTCCCCTGGAGCCGCATGAACTGCAGGACAAAGAAACCGGTAAACCAAAAGCTTTTCTTAATTAGGAACTATTTTTGAGCCTCTAGTTGAGAATAAAACAATAACACCACAGCGCAAAGTTACAAAATTAGTGTCTGCAAATAATATTGTTCGTTTTGACCGCAGATGAGCAAAATGAGGCAAGGAAACAGCACAGTTCTTACCGCTTCATCATCAAACATGGCTGAGTGGCTGGGTTCGTCAGCCTCTGCTACTCCAGGGCTGGGATCTTGGTAGTATGGCTCGTTATAGTATCCCTACCAGAGGAAAAAGACATGTAGGATAACAAATTCAAATTCATTCATGCTAATTTTTTTCTCTTGCGATTTTGAGTCTGACACAGTATCCATACTGTAAAAGGTATATTTAGCTCAACTGCAAAATATTGAAGTGCAGGCATGTCTGAACTAACGTGATTTATGACCTGAATTATTACAGAGGCGAGGACTGGATTTTGAGTCAGACTGTGAATTTAAAAATAAGCTAACATCATCCAATTAATCATGTAAGGAGCAATAATCTAAAGCTGATGCACATGTGCAGTAGAAAGCCATTTTTACCTGAGGAAAAACCTCTGGGCCTGCTATGGGTTGTTCATATTGAGGATATTGACCTCCCCACGTGCCAGTTGCTTCATGTTTTCCTCCAAAGTCGAGAGGGGCATCTGACTGTCCCGGCTCATCAGCAGCTGCGAAAGGAAGAGGCTCTGCAAGGGCTCCTGGCTCAGGGTCTAAGCTGGGGATGACTGCGGGGAGAGGCCGAGAGCTCTCTTCTAGAGAAAAGTAGTTCTGTGGGGTTATGTCTTCCTCATTATCCTGGTCATCTGAGGCTATCTGTCTGGCTAACTGCAGGGCAGCTGATTTTGCTGCAGCCTTGATGGCAGAGGGAGATGCACTCGAACCAAGACCCTGAGCAGGGGTTCCGGGTTTGGGTCCTTTCGGTTCTTGCCGTTTAGTTAGCGCATGAGGGATCAGAGGTCTGTCTGTCTCCTTTACCGTCAGGTTTTTGGGTTGTGGCAGAAGGGAGGACAGGCTTGAACCTGCACCCTGGTGAAAAAAGAAGACATGGGTTAAAAGAGGAAAGAAATGGTGTTCTTTGAAAATTGAGGGAACAAAACCAACTTTAAATAACTGCATGTGTTTCTTACCTGATTTTGTAGTTTCTTTGTTGCTGGTTCGTCATCATCTGAATCTGACTATGAATGAGATGTTCACATATTATTATTTTGTATCACAGTGCACAATATGCATGAGTGTCTCAGTACTCACATCCTGTCTCTGAATCTGTGGTATGGTGATCTTGACAGGCTCTGCCCGTTTCCTCGTCTTAGGCAGGCTGGAGAATAAGCTTCCCTTTGATGACTGAGGATCTGGATCAGTTGATGAGCTTTCCCCTACTGCAGGGATCGCTGCTGTCTTCTTGTCTGGCGCACCGTTCCTTCCCACCGATCCAGTCTTTTTAGGAGCAGGTAGGCGTGAGAAGAGCCCTCCTGCGCTGGGTTTACTCTCAGGTGCGGCAGAGGTTTCCTCTGAGTCACTTTCATCACTGCTGCCATAGGCAACTAAAGACATGCTTGCTGATGTTATTAAAAATGAGAAATCTGCAGAAACTCGTGGACATGGATAACCGTTTCCCCTAGATTTCCAGAAGCCGTGCTCACACGGGCTCACCCGATGAGCTGACCTCAATTAAAGGTACGCCAATCTCTGATCGTTAAAGCCACAATGATAACGGCATGAATCCCGAGTGAAGCTGTAGAATAAAATGCCGCAGAAGGTTAAAAGTGCCCCAGCAGTGAAATGACTTAAAGCTCTGTCCAACTTTGCAATGCTAGCCAGTGTTAGCTAGGCCACCGCAGGAAACGATACCAGCTAGCTAATCGTTGTGTCCCAGGACGAGTTCAGTTCATCTTAAAACAGTTATTACACATAAAACAGCAGTAGTATTGGTTCACACCACAACGCGAGACCTCAGTGTGCTGCTTCGCCAACAAACCGAGCTCGTTAGTCCCTCGGCTCCATCAAAACATTCGCCTTCATCATTCGTGATGCAAAACGCGACAACTGCGCAGCTTTTTGCGCAGCCCTCTCCTTCTTCTCCGGTTACTTAATCACATTTTAAACAGCTCCAGGGCATCATCGCCCCACATGGACCGAATGGGAAGAAACATGAATCGGATCTACCGCGTTTAATCATAACAACTATAACACGTCCTCGGATCATTTTGATTATAAAAAAAAGGAAAAAAAATGGAAATTGTAGCAAACTATTCTTTAAAATGTATACATATTTAGAGCAGAAAAATACTGGAATACCTAAACATTTATACCCCCCACTGTTTTACTCCGGGTCTTCCAAAGAAAAGGCCAAAACAGTCTAAACAATAAAGAAATGATAAAAGAAAAAGAAAAAATCACTGACCTCAGAGAAGATTCATGGATGTAGTAAAGGATGACGTACAGAGAGTTGCTGTGACAGAGTAGTTTTTTTTATGTAGATCCATAAAAAAAAATAGGTGAGTGGAGGAGACATGCACAGTGTGTAGCCGCTTCAGCTACAAGGCTGTCTGTCTTCTAACAGCACAACTAAGGGATGGATCAGGGTTACCTGATCCAGTCACAACTAGAAGCTTTTTTTTTTTTTGTAAATAAAATGATCCTGTAAAAAATTATCCTGTGAGATCTTTAAGCTAAGACATCATTCAGGACTTTGTTTTCCAATAAAATATTAAGAATTAAAACTGAGATATAAAATATAATTCTTCAGAAAAAAAATAACTCCAGGAGCTCGAACCCTACCTTCTATCCCATTTTAAGAAAATCCTTTCCAAACATCTTCTTCCCTCCTTGCCATTTTCATTGCCCACCTGCTTCATAAAATTGATTTAATTATACCAGTTTTCACGAGTTGATTGCAAAAAGATTATGGATGATTATTCCGTGTTAGGTGTCTCACCTGTGTCAGAGAGCTTGATTGAGTTCATACTGTAACCTTTCCTCTTTGGTGCACAGGTTGCAGAACTCAAGAATCAGGAGAACTGATTACAAATCACATTTCTGGTGAGTTTCGTTTAGGAAAGCCAAAACCTCCTTGGTGGGCACCAAAAATGTATATATGCAAGAAAACCCCTGGATCTGGGTTGCACTAATTAGACTTAATACTTGTTTACCATAGATTTAACTTTTAATCAAGTTCCCTTTTAAATGACCTCAGGTTTTGAAGATGGCTTTTTAAAGATCTTTATTATTTCAGTTTTTGTGCTTACAGCATGCATTTATAAATGGGTCTGTTTTAATTACATATCTATATCTTCCATTTAAATATTGCAGCAGGCAACTTTTCCAATCTTCTATTTCCAATTTTGGTAAGGTGTGAACTGTATCCTCAGTTTGGCTGGAGTGTCGCCTGGTGTGGTCTTCTGCTCCTGTAGCCCATCTGCTTCAAGGTTGCTGTGTGCTCAGAGATGCATACCTCAGATGTAACGAGTGGTTATTTGAATTAATGTTGTCTTCCTGCTTTTTGTCAAGCCTTTTTCAAGCAGGTATCACTACCCTTTCACGCTTACTATTCTTCTGTCACAAATGACCCCTGACACTCGTCTCCACCCACTCGACCCTGCCTGCACTCTGTCCATTGCTTTGGATGGTTCCCCACAGGTATTTGTTTATCACCTTTCTTCCCCATTATGATGCCTGGTTTGAACCTCAGCAGGTGATCTCCATGCCTAAGTGCACTGAATTGCTGTAAAGTGATTGGTTGATCAGATAGCTGCATTAACAAGCGGTTCAGCAGTTGTACCTAATAAAGTGGCCGATCTCGCTTTTAGGTGAGTTGATTATTGTGGTTTTGGTCAGCAGGGGCGCTGTGCTGCTTCAGGTACAGGGGGCGCGTCTGCAAAGGGAAGCGGGTTTCAATTTCAAACCCAAATAGTCCTAGGGACGGAGCCAGTGGGTTGTGGGACAGCACCAGTACAAGATAGCCACACTACCGCGTTTATTCACAACAACTATAACACTATTCAGACCACGTCTGTATATTTATTCCTCGTCGTGATAAAAGTGCGTTACCCGCCGCGTCTTCGCTCCAGTTTTTCGCGCCCAGGCTTAATTTTGGATAACAAACCGTCGCTTGCCTTGCTTGTTGCAGGTGTTGCTGACCACTACGGATACTTTGCCACATTACTTGCTCAGATATCTGAGATTTCAACATGCCGAGGTCCAACAGGCAAAAGGAATACAAACCCGGAGATCTTGTGTTCGCAAAAATGAAGGGGTATCCACACTGGCCTGCAAGGGTAAGTAAGCGCTCATTTTTGGTTTTCATCTCGTTGCGCCTGGCCGCTCGGCTCCCAGTCACTTGGTTACCTGCGAGGCCTATAACAGACGCTAGCTCCACGAGTTAGCCTAGCTCGGCGGCGCCCAGCATCCACATACATCCAGCTAACCAACTGTGAACCGCTGCAAATTTCTTTCTGTTGATTCATCGCATAGGAGGCACCTTTTTACCCTCCCGGGATAACCTAATATGAATCTTTTCGCCACTTGCACTTGCACCGCCTTTTATGTGTTGTCTTTCCCATCCCAGGGGCCCTGTTAGGCTAACTTTGAGCTGCTCGTAACGGTTAAAATGAGCACTGTGGTAACACAGCTTTGATTACAAGTTAACGGTCATGTTGTACGCAGCGTTAACGTGTGGCTTACTGCAAAGCTTGGCTATCGGCGATGCTAAGAAGCCACTTTGCGACTTAACAGCACGCTAAATGTAAGTTCAAAGTGTTTTTTCCTCTCCTTAACTGTTGCTTTATAGACTAATGGCTACTTGTGAAGCCATATGCTTTGGTACTTTGTAAACACGCTTAGCTGCCCACATGGTAGTAAGTCCAAATGTCGAAATTTCTCCCATTACGCTTTAAAAAAATTATTCAGGGTAATAAAAAATAGTCACGTAAATCTATAACGTAATGTCTGGCACTGCGGTCAGTATTTTCTCGTCATTCAAAAGAAGAAAGACTGAACTTCTAAAGTCTAACGCTGTTTAAAAGGGATAAGTAACCTCTTTTGGAGCCTTTAAACCATATTTATACCAGATGACTAATGCAACCAATACGCTCTTGCAAAGTATGCAGCATTACAGCTGAAGCAGGAAAATATGAAAGCAAGGCGGCATGTATTCCCCTCAGCCACATCTGTCTTGTGCATTTGAAATGGAAAACTTAGATTGCAGTTTTCACTCAGTGTTCCTGTTTTTTGGTGTAGCACCCATTCATAAAACCGAACTATTTGCGTTTGCCAGTTTAATTAAAAAAAGAAGTAAACAGGCACAGCACTACAGCAGTCTGCACTACACCACTGAGTATCTGTGTTGATCTCTGCCTCTTCCCTCCTTTTTCTTGGTCTTATCAGCCCTGCCTCATGTCAACAGACTACAAGCCCTGCCCCACCTATCCTGACACAGTGGTCCTATCTGGGGATACCAAAAGGCCTGTGTATTGGAGGCAGAGCCACATTATGATTGTCTATCGTAATAGTGATTTCCTGTACTGTTGGGTCTTGTTGTGCCTCAATTATTGGCATGGCTGGGCCAGCCACTGGAAGGAAGAAATTATTAAGCATATTTGGGGTTTGCCAGCTCAACTGTATTCTTAATTCACAGATTGACGAGTTACCTGAAGGAGCCGTAAAGTCGCCTTCAAACAAGTACCAAGTGTTCTTTTTTGGGACACATGAGACGTGAGTTTTTCCATTAATGTTGTCACTTTTCATTTTCAAGTGGATGAAAAATTATGGAAGTAACTTATTTGACTCAACTGAAAAGGGAGTGTACATAAAGTTTTTTTAAAAAAAGTAATAACTGACTACTGTAGGGCATTCCTGGGGGCCAAGGATTTGTTCCCGTATGATGAATGCAAGGAGAAGTTTGGTAAAGCAAACAAGAGGAAAGGATTTGCTGAGGGACTCTGGGAGATTGAAAACAACCCCACTGTCACGCATGAAGGCTACGAGGTAAGTAGATTTTTTAGGACTGAGCTTATATGTATGCTGTGTTGATTGAAATATCCTGTTTTAGATAGGGCACCTGTTATCCCACTCATTCACAGCAGTGATCACCACACGTCATTGTTGCCAATTTGGTGATTAGCGACTTTATTGGCCGTAAATCCACTGACTTTGTGAACGAGCATTTGCCAGTTGTGACCTGCAAGTGCGAGGCTCTCCCATCAAAGACGCACCTCTCTGTGTCTGCCGTGTCCAACGAGTGGCAAGCAGCTGCACAAGTTGTGGTTTGTGGTTTGCCCTGTGAGAGAGAAAATTGAAAGGGGAAAATAACCGCGCCGCTGTAGTTTTGTAAACCAGTTCGAAACATAAAAACTTGATTTGATTCCACACCACTGTCTGCCCAGCAGCTACACTACATGTACTGTTTTTGTTTTGATTTGCTAAATTTATTTTGAACATGTCAACAGTTTCCGGGAGTCATTTAGGAAGAATGAGTGCCGCAGAACTCAACTGAAACTAGCACTGACACTAATAGAAACTGAAACTGAACATTTTTAGCTAAATAAAAACTAAAGATATTAAGGTTAAGTGATGCCACATTGAATTGAAAACAAAATAAATACAAATTAAAGCAAACAACCTAAAAATACAAATTAATCACTCTGATCAGAGCACGCTCTGTTGGACGAACTATAAAATGTAATTATTTCCCAGTTACCCAGAGCAAGTTTCATACCTGCGTTTATGAGACATACTCTGATAGTCATTTCTCATGCACCTAATGAAAATTTATTTGACACGAATCATGCACCCCAAAACTTGCAATACTTGTAGATAAGCTCCTGAGTTTTTGACCTCTAGTACTGTTGCTGGTGATGCGATCACACTTTCCCACTAATAGATAGATCTGGACTTAGTTTCCTTGTCTTTTCCTAACTCTCTGCCTTTAGTCATCAAAGAAGGACAACGCGTCAGAAGGAGCAGGGGATACAGGCAGTTCAGAAAAAGCAGATGCTGAGGGCAGCAGTGACGAGGATGAAGGAGCCCTGGTCATTGACGAGAAGAATGAGAGGGGAGGAACCAAACGAAAACCAGAGGAGTCCACAGAGGTGAGGTTCAACCTGACACTCAGTCCAAGATGAGCATGTCACAGTCAGCTCATTGTAAAGCCATCTGACACACCATTGAACTTTTAATAGACATCTCCCAAGCGGCCAAAGGATACAGAGGCAGAAGTTGACTCTAAAGTAGACGGCAACCAGTCTAACATGGAGCCCAAGCTCAACGATGTGGCTGGATCCAAGGTAACCGCTCCAAGCGAGTCAAATCCGGAGGCCCAGGAAAATGCTCCAGCAGGGGCCCAGCAAACAGCAGATAAGGTAAAGCACTCTCATTCATTGTGGTTACCTGAGAAATGGCACTTAAATAGGATTCGTGTGTTTTTTGCTTTTTTTTAAAAAATTATTAATATAATAAAAATGCGCGCGCACACACAGGCCAAGAAAACATGTCAACACTTGTTTGACCAGTTCATTCCATATTGGTGGTATGTAATGTTTTGAACACATCTGCTGTTCAGACCTTCTGAATTAAAATAAATACAATAAAGTAAAATAATAGATTTAAATAGTTATAATATATAACAAAGAATATTTAAAATGTTTTTCTTTACCTAAAGACTTAATGTAATTATAAACTGTTCCAGACAGCCTCCTGTACTGCTGTATATTCTGCATATTCAGAAGAAAATATCTGTTTATAAGAGATTACCAACAAGCCATCAAAAAACATAATGTGTGGTAGGCAGTGTTTGACCACCACTCTCGCCATTAAAAGAAAATAGCTAATATTTATACATTCATATGTCCTCACTTTTGCAAACCTAAGCTTAGTGGCATGCGATGATAAATTAAGCGTAGATGTCTAAGTGATTCTCCATAAACACATGCATTAGTTTAGGCTTTTTCTTGCATTAAAATGTTTGGCTGAAGGACTTCCCACACATATACGGGCATTTGGAAAAACAAACAGGATTTTGGGTCACCGAAAAAGAGTTTGAAAAGCACCTTCCAAGCTGAAGATTTTGTGCACCTGTATCTCCTATTCTGATGTCACACTGTGTTTATTGTTACTGTTTGTAGTCTTCAGATTGGCCAACATTTCCTCACGGTTGGGTTTATATCGCCACCTGGTGCTTTGGCGTGCTTTTGAAATAGCTTGATGTTGTTTTGTGTTTTGTTGTGGCCAAAGATGCATTGTATGGACAAAAGTGTTGGGCCACACCTCTTAATATCTGAATTCAGGTGTTTTCAGTACCATAGCCACAGCTCTGTAAATTAAACATCAGCATGAAAACTGTGCACCAGTAGCTTCATGCCTTTATAGCTTCATGGGTTTCCATGGCTGAGCAGCTGCTGTAAGGTGTAAAGTGTAGACAAGCATTTTTGTCCATATAATGTATTTAACAAGCAAAATTGTAAATTTGTGAAAATAAGTTAAAACAAAACTGTCACTGTTCCCTACGCACTAAATATTGGTAATGAAAAGTTAATTCATCTAAAAAACAGTGCTCAGCATCACTGATTTTAAATAAACTGTTGTTGCTGTAAAATAAAATAAAAAATCTCTCTAAATGTCAGGTTGCTGATGCAAACAGAATAAATTCATTTCTCTAATTTCTCTTCCCTCTTGTCCCCACAGCCTGTGACAGACAGCGCTTAACATCGACTCAGAAGAAAACCACGAACCTTTGACGCTTTCTCTGGAATTTAAGCATCAACACAATTACCTGCAGGATGCTAGATTTCAGCTGTTTAATTAATAAGAGAATTTTAAAACAAACATACACAAAAAAAACAAAAAACTAAATGTTTGTATTGAGAGACAAACAAATCCACATTTGCCATTTTTTGGGATATCATATATCCCAAAAAGAAAAAAGTTTGCTAATCAGATTTCAAACAATTAAACTGAGCACTTTAAGGCTCATTTATAAATGGGATTTTGGTGTGTATATATTTTTTATTTCTAAGTGCAATTACAACAACTGAATGCTAGGTGTCAAAACATTTTTCAGCTTAGAGGGGATAAACACTGAATATATGGTAAATAAAAAATAAAAAAAGGAGAATTTAAATCATAAGAAAAAAAATCATTTATTTGACAAATGCTCCCATTTGATGGTTTTAAAACGTAGATATTGTACAGGAGATAGAACAAATTTTCATCACAGCTCTTAGCTTAAGTTCATAATTTTACTGCTTCCATTTGTATCACCTAGCTTGTCAGCCTCATTTAAATAATTTATTCTGTCATTGTAAACATGATTGAATATTCTTTCTTTTTTTTCCCTGACCCCATTATTTGTCTGTTTTGCCCTATTGACATTTTCATGGCAATGTGTTGTTTTGGTGTGTATGCTTGATTGCAAGTGACCAAAGTATGTGATTCATTTCACAGGAACCCGAATATGTAAATCCCATTCGAGGAGGACTAGTCTAGAATTTACACTGTTACTTTTTACAGTTTAGCCCCTCTGTAATTTGGTAAAGGCCTCAGTCACACAAGCCTCGAGACTAGTTGGCAACATTCTGGTAAATAGTTGTTTCCTGGGAAAACAAAGGTGTATTCCACAATTGGTTGGCGAGTGATTGTTGACACTTGCTAGGTATATAGTATATGGTGCTGCACTGAGAACACCTGTGGTTGCTAGCAGGTTTCTGCAGTCATCCATGCTGACTTGTCTGCAAACACTTGTCAACTACTCGCTGAGTGGTAGTAAAACTTGAAAGAGTACAAGGCAAATCAAAGTAAAAGTTGCACCTTTAGAAACATTTGTTTCAATGATGAGGTGCAACTTTTAATCCGAAGGCAAACGTTCTCCATTTCTAGTTTGTGTCTTGCTTTTTCAAACTTCACTACCACTCAGCTAGTAGTAGGTAAGTAAGTGTCTTCCATCAAAACAGGTTACCATGGCAATCTGCTAGCAACCAAAGCAGTCACACGGAGGTTCATGGTGCAATATAAAAGATGGAAATAGCTATTGTGACATCACCTGTTGGTTTGCGAAGTTGAGTTTTTAAGCCCTTGAGATGCAAGTTTCCACAGCTGCCATCTTGGTAGCAAAAACCTGACTTGACTGACTGAAACCACACGCTGAGCAACGTGTGATTAGCCAATGAGCATACGGTTTCATACCACAGATATTCTTCCCAAAATAGGCTTGCATTTTAAGTCAAGTGTGATCTAGAATTAGTGACTGAGCACACAAACACAACAGGAAATTGCCATCTGGTGGCCTTCAGATAGAATGCATGTTTAAGGCGTTTACAGATTGGCTTTATTTTTCCAGCCCAGAATCTGCATCCGTGTTTTGTGCAGGTGATGGGTGCAGCAGCCTCTTTGATTGATTTTACCTAGCAACAGCCAGCAAACACTTACTAATGGGTTAGAAAGTACTTATTTGTAACCCAGTCTGGCAAAAAAGATGCAAGTCGAGGGACCTCATTAAAATTAGGTTGCATATTTGATGTGCATCTCTAATGTGAAAAGTAATTTTAATGACATTACTGTTAGCTGATAATGATGCTCAAAACAATCTCTCCCTTGTTGCTAAGGACAGCCCGTGAACCCAGACGTGACCCATAATACAGTGCTGATTCTTATGTTTGTCTAAAGAATTACCCTCTGGACTTGTGACTCATTTTTCCAGATCGTGTCACAATTTTTCTTAGTGACCGGGGGTTGTTAGGGAGTTACTGATTTGTCTCCAGGCTTGTGTGACTGAGGCATTAGCTAATGTGTGTTGTTGAAAGTAGAGACATTCCTGTATGATATTGTTTGAGCAGATTCTTGAAACTTTTGCAGCAGGTCTCCCGGACATGGATTATATCTAGTCCTAGACTAAAATGGAGGGAAAAACTCTGATTTCTTTTAGAAAAAATATTGGTTTAGACCTAATCCTTGTCTGTAGAAGCCAAGCCTTAAAGATAAGGTGGAACAGTGGTAATTGCTGCAAGGGAAAAGTTGTTCGGGATCACCTTTCTGTATGGAAATGATCTAGAAAAGTCTTTCAAAACTTTGTTTCATGTTATTTCATATTTAGTCAACATGTGTGCCACCGTTGCATGAAGGTGTCGAAAACAAGAAATTTATTCTCGAAACCTTTGAAACGAGTCACTAATCTGCACTGCACGAAGTGAGATTCATTGAAAGAAACAGGAAATTGAATATGGGTACGTGCAGAGTTAGCCATTTGTAAATCTTCAACTTTTTTTCCCTCCCACCCTCTCAACTGGAATACTCATCTGTTTTACTTCAGTGGTCTTATTATTTTGACTGTGAAACAAAGTTGTGACGTTTTAATGATGTTTTATTCCAACATCTGTTTAGATGACATTTTCAGAATAAGGTGTTATTTTCCTCTGTAATAGCATCGCAAAGGTTCAGGCCCTTTCCCCATGCCACCTGAATGTCATGATCATTGTTTCGGTGTTCTTTTATGTAATTAGTAGTGTTAGTTTATCACACTTTGAACTTTAAGGGAAAGCTCAGCTCTGAATGTTTTGTCAAAGATGGCCACCTTCCCATTGCCACGTCGCTGATTTAAAAACCTTAAATGGTCAACGACCGGATCTGGAGGTTTTTCAAGAGTTTAATTTGGTATTAAAGTGTGTATTTTTTTCTTCTTTCATTTGGGGGGGTGGGGTGGGGTGGATTAGCCTTCTGTTACTTTTGGAAGCTGCCATGCATCTTAACCTGCTGCTTTGTTTACTATTGTAGTTGCCAGACCATTTAATAAACATGTTGATTACAAAAAAACCCAAAACAACCTCTTGTTTCTGCCTTGTTTAAATTAATAAAGAGTATCACCTTTCTGGAATGAACCTAAAATAAATATTTAATACTCTGTATTTTGTTAATGTATTCAGCGTGGGTAGCACTGTTGCCATAGTGAGAAGGTCTGGGTTCGATTCCACCTTGGCCCGGGCCTGCCTGTGTGGAGTTTGCGTGGGTTTTCTACAGGTTCTTCAGTTTCCTTTCCTACAGTCCAAAGACATGTAGTTAGTGGAGTTTGGTTAATGTGAGTGAATGCTTGTCTCTGACTGTGTTAGCCCTGCGATAGGCTGCCAGCCTTTACAAGGGTGTACGCTGCCTCTTGGCCCGTCACAGCTGGGATAGGCTCCGGTCCCCTGCAACCCTGAAAAGGATGAGCAGAAGAAAATTAATTCTATCTACACATAGTCTTTTTGTGTGTGTAGTTTCCTTTATATTTAAGTGTTTATGTGCAATATTGCTTTTGGCCTGTGTCTAAGTATTTCATTGCTGGTAGTGATGATCCATTGTTACCCGATGGTCACATTAGTCACTGCATTGGGTAGCAGGATTGTCTGCTCTTTACTGAGTCAGGACATTACCTTCTAAAACCAAAATATGTGGCATCTGTTATTCATAAAAATCAAGTTTAGAGCATGGGAAAGGTTACTAAACAACTATACCTAATTACTTGTTTTCCATCTAATTGTTCCCTCTGATGAAAATACACAAAACGTAACAATGGAACATGTTTTGTGTCCGTGTGCAGCTGTCACAAACAATTTGCTCCTGAAACAGCGCCACGCAGTGCAGTTCGGCCCCGAAAGGCTGCGATGGCTGAACTAGTTTTGGCATTATATAACATGTCCTGACAGCTCTGAGTTTGCCATGGGGTTAGGTTAAGCCTAAGTTGTTTAACTATTGTGTTTGGGCGTAGATGCAACTGTGAGCTGAAAATGATTTTGGAATGCGGTGTGGTGGCTGTGCATCCGGCTCACAAGATTAATGAATGTTTTTGTGCTTTTACGGATTCACTTTATTGTCCACCTTTTGTGACTCAAAGGTGAAAATCTGCCTTTGACTTGCAGCAAACATGGCTGTCACCACAATCCATGAGACTTTTAAAGTCGCGATGAAGGATAAGCAGTCACTTACATGTGTGATTGTAGGTTTTGATAAATTGTAGCCTCTAGTCTTGTGCATGGGTGCTTAAATATCTCATGCTCGTCTCCATAACATAACAGTGAGGCGTGTAATAACGGCCTGTATCTACCTCAGTGGGTGGCCTCAAAATGAAATATTTCAACAGTCATTCAGGTTTTACACACTAGCTGTTGTAATCAGCAAAACTTAATACATACACTGACAAGCTTGTATATGTAAAAGAAAAAAGGTTTAAAAGTATTGTCTCCATGTAAATATAGCACATTTCTGTGACTTGAAAGCCTGTTTTTTAAAAATGTGTTTTCTAAAATGATTTATTGCTAATATTTTGTGATTTAAGTGTTAAAAATAACACATTCCTGCAGTTTTTAAAGAGAAAAGTCATCAAAAATAGCTTATTTTCATCTTCAATCAAGTCATGAGACAGCCCAACTTTTAATAGCTTTTTTAAAAATTTACTGAATATACTACATCACTGTAAATATTATGTATAGCGTCTGGTTTTGCATCAATTCAAATAACTTGCAAGTTTAATCACCTTAAATACATTTGGCTTATTTAATTTTAAAATACTTCCTCTAGATGTAATCGTATTTTGTGCACAGTTTATTCAAAAATAAATAAAATATTGCTTTTTGGATCAGCAACGTGTAGAATTATTGTCAGCATTGCATGGTTTGAATAAATTGAAGCAGCGGCGACAGCAGCGTGAAGGTCATCTTGCCCCAAGCGGCCTGCTATGGCTACGTCCTGCACAGACCCGTCGATTTGGCGGCTGCGCATGCGTAAAGCCTGTTCCCACCCTCCTGTCCAATAGGTGGCGCTGCCCCCAAACTCACACAGGCGTCAGCTTTGCTACATGTGACATTGACAACAGAGGGTAAGCGCTTTCTGCATGGCTGTTTTGTCGTATACGAGTACTTTTACTTTGAGCCTTGTACTATAAAACACAAGCAGAAGTCTCATTTGTGAAGTCTGTGAAAACAGTGGGGAGTTAGCCACTCTGAGCTAATATTAATGATAGCATCTCTGTTAGCTTAGCCTGTGTTGCTTTGAATGATTACCACCGGCCACTTGGGGATAAACTTAGCTTTGTTTCATTTGGTTCCTGCAGCACAATGAGGCTGACTGCTCTGCTCTCGATGGCAGCCAGGGTCGTTGTGCCCAAAAATTACCGTTACGGCACCAACAGGCCGTGGACCGAGGCTGCTAAGAGGTTGAATCCTCCGGGGAAGAGGAGAAGAAAGGTGTTTGTGGAGCCGATAGCGCCACACGAGTGGTCTGTGCTCAAAGGGGACACGGTGAGAAAATATGTCAGATTTCAAGCTGTGTGGACGGTGACAATTTGCCTTTGAGTACAATAAATGTTAGCACATAGGTCACCCTGTATGAGCCTTTTCATAGACGATGGAGGGTTTGCTGTAATGTTACAGTAGTCAAGCACAAACTACTATAACTGACTTATGAGGTTTTCTGTATTTATTAGTATGTTAACTTAGGCATGCACATGAAAAAAGTATACGTTTGCATCCACTCATCATGCCTCACGTTTACTCCTCCAGACACACCTCTTGTCATTGTGGCCAGATGGCTAAATTTTTGTCTGGCCATAAAATGTTTCTCCATAAACTATTTGGTTTGTCCGTGAAGGCAGCTGCAAATTTTATTCGAGCTTAAAGATGGTTTTTTTCCATCAGGGGCTTCTTTCTTTGTCAGCACCCTCTCAGTTGAAGTAAAATTGGCCTCACTGTTTACAATGTTTCAGCAGTTTACAGTTTATGGCAGGCCTGAATATCCTAACTTACTTCCTCTCATTTGAAGGTGATAGTTTGGGTCCTCTTCCAGACCTCGACAAAGTGGTGACATATCTAAATAACTTGTGCTTATGTACAGCTGTTTGAACTGATGATCTTGGAATCTGCAAGTTAAAAACATTGTAGAATTTGCAGCACCACTAGATTTAAGTGAGTGTATGTATATATTTGAGCCTATATGTAAAAATTTGGCCCCGTATGGATTAGAGAAAATCCAGTTTATGCCCAGTTCTTCTTTTTTTAAAGTCATTATAAATGTATGCTGTACAATCATTACACCCTATAAAAAGAACAGCTCAAAGAAACTATTAAAAGCTCAAAATTAAGATTGACATCAATGCCCATCATGATTAGATGCAAACTTTTGACTTTTGAGAGTTATTCAGAGGACATACATTTTAGGGTTTAATTTTGTAATGTCAAGGCTCAAGATCTTTGTCATGTAAAGACAAAGCAACATAGTACTGGTGCAGTGAAAAGTTAATTTGCCAGCTGTGCTAAAACTAGGAACCATACAGCACTACACCACACAGTAAAAAAAGCTATACAGGGTAATAGAAATATGTCAACAGATTAAACAGAATGCATAAAATATTGCAGAAATTATTAGGAATTTGTTTGAGGCTCTTTGAGATTCTTAGTAGTCTTAAAGGTTTTATATTTGATAAGTCTTTAATAGGGACATTGTTGTAAACATGCATTAAGACTACTTCAGCAAAATCCAGTGGATGAAATGGTAAAATGTTTTCTGGCCCAAAAAGATGTAGTGAAAGTGCCATATTTAGTACATTTAGTAAATTTAAAGTTGTAAATTTCCAACACAGAGTGTAAGCGTTTGTTTTAAATCTGTCAGGTCGAAATTCTGGCCGGCAAGGACAAAGGAAAGCAGGGAAAAGTGATCCAAGTCTTCAGACACAGAAACTGGGTCATCCTGCAGGGACTGAACGTAGTAAGGAAGTCTTATTTTATCCATTTATTGAGAAATCGACTTGATCTACATGTTACATTCGTTGCATGTCCTTGTGTACATTGTGTGTGGGTGTTGAGGGAAGATAATGGGCACCTTTTGGCAAAGATGCTTCAACATATACTTGAGCTGTCTTTGGCATGACATTACTAACCTGTTCATTCTGTAAAAATTTTATTTAGCTGTTGTGTTTTTATGGATGTTCCTTTTGTAGCCACTTTAAAACCCCTTATATTGGTCTTATAGCTCCACCAGATGGAGCCAAATGTCTAGGATCTGGGTAGCCAGCATGCAGCTACAGACAAAGCGCAGCATTGAAAGCTGTTTGGCAGTCATCTGTTTGCATTTTGTGCCTTTTCAACTGGAGAATTGTGAACGTTTGTTTCCTGTCTTAGCATCACAGGTATATTGGAAAAACTCCAGACTACCGTGGAACTTACATTGCCAGTGAAGCTCCCATTCTGGTCAATGATGTTGCCCTTGTTGACCCCTCAGACAGGTAACACTGAACTCTGTCCAAGTCCTAGATTAAAATTTGAAGCCATGCTTATGCAAAGCCTTAAAATAGCTCGACCACAGGTTAGCAATCAGTATTAGTTGTGCTGCTCTTTTCTTTTTTTTTCTTTTTTTTATAAACTGCATTTTTAGGGTTTGCAACCAGGTTTTACCATTATTGTAACCATAAGTTACCATGCATATTGTAACCATAAGTGGTAAAACCTGGAGCTGTTTTAGCTTTTAGATTTTCTGGTGGAAAAACAGCATCCAACAGAAAAAAAAACATTAAACAGCCAAATGACTTTTAAACTTTATATTTATTACAAATATTTAGGGTTTTTAAAGTGTAGTCTCTATCTGTATCATTTTCTTATTAATATAACTGCCATAATACAGTAGTTTAATGTTAAAGAGTTTACTAATTTTACTACTGATGTTTAGTATATTTTGTATCAGACCAGTTTTAATGCACTGATCTTTTCTGACAGGAAGCCCACTGAGATCCAGTGGAGGTACACAGAGGAGGGTGAGAGAGTCAGGGTGTCAGTTAGGACGGGTCGAATTATCCCGAAACCTGTTGTGGAGCGACGCGATGGCATTGTGCCACAGCAGTGGAAAGGTGTGTGTGTGTGTGTGTTGTTTGGAGAGGGATTGATTTCAGAAGCTGTTTTATTTCAGGGGTTGTACAGTCAGTACATTATGACCAGCTGTTATTTATTTTCCCAGACTTCTGTTTTTATATGATGTGCTTTTGACTGTTTTAAAGTGAAAGAAATACTTTTTTCTAAACTTGAACACACATGGAGAGTGCAGTCTTTGCCAGTGCTCAGTCAGCCCTCTAGTCATGTCATTCCTCTTTTATTTTTTATCATCAATTCAAGTCCCATTCATCCATTTTCTTCCTGCTTAAATCTAAAAGAGAATCTTTGTTCAACAAAGCGATAAGAAGTGTCAGATGATTAAAAAATAGTCTTAGCTCAAATGAGGAATTTTGCTTTCACAGATGGACCTAAAGATACGAGCACCGAAGATGCTCTTGAAAAGACCTACGTACCATCTCTGAAAACCCTGGAGGAGGAGGTCATGGAGAAACTCGGTATCCAGGAGAACAGGAGGCACCGAAGGTCCTACTGGTACTGACCAGAGGAATCGGAGACACTCAGGCTCCCCTTTGTGCCGACCAGTTTTCACAGGAACTCTGAACATGCCTTGTTCTGGTGGGAGTCAAGCTGAAGGTCAGGTCAGACAGAGACTGTGAAGATGCCAAGAGGAGGCTGTATGGACTCTTAACACAATGTTGCAACATACAAACGATTAAGAAAATTGAGGAATTGAAATCAGACCACAGCTCAGTTTACGAACGTCACTTTGTTTCTTCATGTTATTGTGAATAAATATCAAACTGGAGTTTTGCTTTGCATTTTAATGGGGGAAAACAAAATCACAGTCACGAGGTACAAAGTTTGAAGATTTTACACTCAAGGGAGCTGAAACCTGCACTCGGATTTACTCGACTTGAACTTTAAAGCCGTAACTCAGAGTGCAAACCGCCGCCAAAGCAGCTCGCTGTCTGCAAAGTATTTTAAGGGAATAGTGGTGTTTTTTTTTTATCATACAGTGATCAGTAAAACAAGTGCAAAGTGCAGTTTTTTGTTATTTGCCTTGTTGGAACCCATTTTAATATATAATCATTTTTCAATCTATGTAGATTCATTTTCTTTCTCCTGACAATACTTTCTTCAAAGATTTCAAACTTTTTGAGCTAAAATTGGTTCTTTGTCGACACAACACTGGTTCATCCTTTGAGTTAGGTGCCTTTTTTATTCTTGAATGATTCAGCGTTAAATGGCTTCAGAATCAGAAAAAGGTATTCCTCTGGTACAAGAACAGGACAGGATTGGACTGAAAATGAGTGAAAAAGCAGCCAATGTCCAAAGAAAGACATTGAAAGCCCTTCAGAAAGCCAGGAGACAGTGGCTGGGTGCCTCAAGACTTTTGCTCTGCTCCCCTCTTACACCATTAAGCTGACATAGTTACAGGACTCAAAACCAGGAACTTTGGTGTTGAGTGATTGGCCGAGGAAAATCCCCTCCTTGGTGGAAATGCCTGAAATCATTGCAAAAACTTTGGGCATTGGTACAAATTTTGAAAGGTGACCTCTATAAATACTCTTTGCATAAATAAAAATTATTTGCCAATAGAAGTATTTGAAGCTTTTGAAATGCTTTAGTGTATCATAGAAACATGTAGCATTAATCAAAATTGAAATTGATTCTGCAAAATTTGTGCCACTGCTGAAACTTTTGGCCACGACTATAGAATGAAGGTATTATTAGACTGGAGATGGAAAGGCAAACTTTTAGCTCTTAGCAATGAAACATTCAGATACAAATTATGTGCTTGATCTTATTTATCATTTCAGCTAAAATGACAAGGTTGTGTAAGCTTGTACTGGAGCCGGAATTAGGAGAACAGCAGTGCTGGTTCACAGCAGACTTCATACATACTGTCTGATTAGAGATGTGACATTACTCTTGGTGCTGGCAGCATTAATGATGGTAATGGTTGCAGCCTGCTTGGATCATTTGTGAGGCTGAAAATAACCATATTATTTTACAGAAGCCCAGACGTGGAGCTCTCCAAAACTGAAAACCTTCAGACAAATGAGTCTGTCTTTCCAGAGTGTCTGGGGGAACCATGTGGAGAAATAAATGGTCTCTCAGGAGCCAACACGGACTGGTTAGTCTCAACAAAGTCCTCACTCACCTCATTTCACATTGTATGCGCTGGCACCGTGTCACACCAGCACTGTTCAACAATTTTTCATGTGGAAGATGACAGCAAAAGGAGCTCAGAAACAATCTGTTACAAGCAGCAGGACATAAAAATCACCATAGACTTTGCCAGTTGCTCCACTTTCAGTGTAAAAATTTCAGTACACACACGCACACACAGAGTGATGATGCACCTTATTAACTATGGCTTTCGTCTTTAGGGGTCATCACAGCAGATCCTCCATCTCACCCTGTCTCTAGCATTCTTTTGTCAAACCAGCTCCTTCATGTTTTCCTTCACACCATCCATCCATCTTCTCTGTGGTCTTCCTCTTTTGTTCTTGCATGGCAGCTCCAGTTTCGTCGTCCTTTGTCCAGTATATTCACTGTCCATCCTCTGCACACGTCCAAACCAACTCAGCCTTACCTCCCTAACTTTGTCTTTAAACGTCAGCGTGACTCTGCCATGTCCAATTCAGCCTCCTGGTTTTTTGCTACTGCCTCCATCTCTGCACTACACATCATGGCAGGTCTTGTAAATCTTGCCTTTCACTCTTGCTGCTATCCTTCTGTCCTGTCATCCCTGACACATGTCTCCACCCACTCCACCCTGCCTGCACTTTCTTCTTCACCTGTCTTGTGCACAAGGTATTTAAACTCATCCACCTTTACTGCATCTGCTCCTTGCAGCTTTCACTGTTACGCCTGTCTCCTTCTCATTCACACACATGTATTCTGCCTTGCTTCTACTGACTTGTTCCTCTTCTTTCCAGAGGATACCTCCACCTTTCCAGGCTCTCTTCCCCTTGCTCCCTACTCTCACTACAGATCACAATGTCCTCTGTGAACAACGCAGTCCACAGAGACGTTTTTTTTTTTACTACTCTTGTGTTTTTATGATATCAAAGAGAATCAATAACCTCAATATGTCATCTTAGTTCTAAAGGGAGGGTGGTCTTTAAAAGAAGAAGTGCTAAAACAGCCTGTGTCAGACACTAGATGACCTGAAGGGATGCACCAAGACTATTTGTCTGAGAATCACACAAAGCTGTTCTCAAAAGTCCAAGAATAAAAGTATGGAGCTGAAATGTAGTATCATAGGGTACATTAAAAACCCAGTCAAACCAAACAAAGCCAGTTACTCCAATAAAAATATCCCAGTATTCCTTAAAATATCCAGATTTATCTTTCTGAATCAAAGAGTTTTATTTAAGTCCATCATCAGCTTTAGTTGTATCTCCTGTATGAGTTAGGCAGCCTATGAAGTACAAGCAGACTCTTTTCCCTCACTGGTTAACCACACATATTGATTTACTGAAAGACCAACTCAACTTGCCAGAACTCCAGCTGGCGAAGCAATTGGCGTCACTGCCAGGCAATGAAAAAAAAAAGTAAAAAACAAACAAACGAGGTGTCACA
>VOQJ01030237.1:0-12234 GCA_015052665.1 Apistogramma diplotaenia
CCTGTCTGTTACTAGGGAAATTCCCATTCTTGGGTTGCCATGGCAACAGTCTCGTGATTCCAGACTGTTCCAGTAAAAGGGTATTCCCCAAACCACACACACACACACACACACATACACACACACACACACACCACCTCACCAAACAAAAGCACCCAAGTGAGGAATTCACGTCCAAAAACCGAGCGCACCAATTTCATCCTCATTTGCATCGGCGTGATTAGTGATTAGAGGAACACGCGGTGCAGAAAAGGGCACATTTATATGAATCTAGAGATATAAATAATAAAAGTCCTTAACCTGAATTTGTCATAATCTGATCAAATTTTATGCAAGTCTGCACCACATCTTCATCTTCAAATTTAATGCCGTGGTGTCTTCGCAGGCTTTTCTATCCTTGACAAGTGCACCGTCCTGCATTGATTATCTATACCGCTTCTTATTATGCATTGACTGCAAAGCATGGGAACACCCTGTACAGACATGCAGCCCATCACAGACGTGGCACATGGACAAACAGTGGCGACAGTGTGAACCACAGGGCCGCCCCTCACTGCAGAGGGTGACAATCAATCACGAGCTTTAAAAGTGTGGCAGAATATTGGCAATTTGGCACCTGATCTGTGCGAATCCATGTCACTGAGAGCGGTTCTGTTCAGCTTCAGGTTCATGTGGCAACAGGGATACAGAGCAGCTGAGTTGTCTTTTAGTTAGCCACTGCCTCTTGAGGGGCTCTGCAGGTGATCAGAGGTCAGCTGGGAGAAAATGTTCCTACTGCAAGCCCTGAGTAAATGCCAGGTCAGATATTTATTTGCTGGATGAAACACTTACAGGTTTAGAAATATATATTTTTATGTATTTTTGTTTAGGCACATTTACACCGGGCTTTCCTCAGCAGATACCTGCAAAGTGCAATAGGTTTGCTGTCTGATTTTATATCATCCATCTTCACTAAACTCAGATCTGTAGTGAATTCTTATTTTAGCGTAACCACACTGTCATCCTCGCTGCCGGGGATGCAGCGCTCATAACCATCTGCAAATCAGGAGTTTTGTGGTTCGGCACCCTACTCAGCCACAAAACCAAACCAGCTATTAACGTCACGCTCCTCGCTGCATCGCTTAAGCAGACTGCGTGGCAGCAACAGCACATGTGCAGCTTCTTTCTTCACATTGCCTTTGAAAAACTAAAGAAAATAGAGCATTAATATCTCATGAACAAAAGCATTTATATGCATTGGGACAATTAATAACCACGTGGAGACGTTTCATGATACTTTTAAATACTGAACATCTAACTGAAGGGATTTGAAATAATGCAGGAAATAAGTGTTGTGTCTTCAAAAACAAGACCTTCCTCACTTTCAACCGCATTTCATGTTCATGCTGTCAGCCCGTGCTTTTATGCACTAAGTAAATATCATTCCAGCTGACAGCTGTGATGTTTATGATTCATAATAGCACTTTACCCGCCCGGTATCCACGTGTCATAACAGAGCAGGAAACAGAACACACTGCCCGCTACACACAGGTGAAATCAGCAAATCTTGCTGTTTACGTTGATGTGACGCACAGGTTGAGGAAGCTGTGAGAAATGCTGCTCTTCTTTCCTGTTAAATGTGCCATGTCTTCAGTATTTCATCTGTGGGATTATTGATTTAAAAAAAGCTTAGAGTAAATGTATATTTTGTATGAAATTTACCTTCTGTAATTAGCTGTGAAGGTGAGAGTCAGAGCATATGAATGTCAAACCTTCCTCCTGTGTTACAGCAGGTGAATTTCAGTGACAGCAGTTTTTTTTGAAGCTCACAAATTTTTACCGATTTTTGACTGAAACTACCAAGAAGTCAATATTTCTTTAATAATCGTTCTTTAAATCGCTGCGAGGGAAGATTCTGTCCGTCAGGTTAGCAGCTCTTTAACAAAGCTGATTTCACAGCAGAGTTTAAAGACTGTGAGTAAAATCCACCCACACCAGCGCAATGAGTTCTCTGCTCAGATGTCTAATTACTAATAATAACGACTTACAAAGAATAACTGTAGACAAGAAGGAGCTTCTGTCAGATATCACATTTTCAGCAGCCTCTGAAGATGGTAAGAAGTATGCAAATATAACGTGTGTGTTCGAGTTATTGAGTAACGCAGGCTCTGGATCACTGTGAGCTGGGTGTGTATGTCTCTCCTTCACAAAACCTCTGGATGACTGTAGGAGATTTTGGCAAATCTTTCTTATTTTCACGTGCACGCGCGCGCACACACGCACACACACACACACACACAAACACGAGGAGCACACACACTATGGATGTTGCCAAGCTTCTACCAGCAGCTCTCACAGCTGAGAACACAGACGAGGGAGAAATGGATGGAGTCAAAGGAAAGGAGGAGGCAAGGAAAACAATGCGTGGAAAGACAGGAAAACCCTGAAATGAGGGGAGATGGAGGTAGGGAGCCAGGGGGCAGGCGATTAAAACAGGTGATGGAAAAAGGGTAAAGAGAAAAGAGCGATGGAAAGGTGGGTGGTACATTGAAGAGATGACAGGGTGAGGAAAGGGAAAAGGAGGAAGAATGTGAAAGAAGGCTAGGAGGAAGTCAAAAGGAAGTGAAGTGAACAGGATGAAAAAGCTGGGTGACACTTGAACAACAGATATAAAAAAGAAGGCAGGTTGGAAAGATTACAGTGCGTGGGGGGGGGGATGAGGGAGAGGAGGAGAAGAAAGGAAGTAAGGCAGAGAGGACAGAGAAATTTCCAAGGAAATGGAGGTGAAATGAGGAGAAATGTCAGCGCAAGGTGAGAAAAATTAAGAAATGAGAAAAGGGGAAAGAGGAGTTGAAGGGAAAAGCGAGGGGAAAGAAAAGCGATAAGGAGGAAAGGTGAAAAAATGAGAAAGGAGATGAGGAGGGGAAAGACGGGGAAAATAAGATGAGGAGGGCCTCAACAAGAGGAGAGAGGTGATGCTGGAGAAAAGAGACCACCTACAACTCCCACCAAGCTCTGGAATCAGGCTCTCATATCCCAAAAATTCACCAGACCAAACCAGCGACAACAAATTCCTATCAAGGCGACTCCTCACGTTTGCCTGCCCTCCACATCATCCCCCTCCTCTCCTCTCATTTCCTGTCTCCCCCTCCCCTCCCCTCCATACGCTGTCACCTGCTGGTTTCTCACACAATCAATTGATTACAACAGCACTTATCGTCTCTGCTATTGAACGCTTTCTATAGCGCACAATCACAACATTCTCATTAATCTACATTCACTTCTACGTGTAATCACTTCTCTTTGTGTTGATGGCAAAGATCCCGTCCCATGATGTAACAATGATGTTAATTTGGATTTGAGTGGGACTTGAAATCTGAATGGTAGAAAATTTTCTCCTCACTTTCTTTTTTTGACCTCCATATAAGCAAAAATCTGTTTCTGTCTCTCTCTGTAGGGAGGAAGTGTCGTTTCAAAATAATGACAGCAAGGTTAATGTGTTGCTATCACTGTTTTGGGGTTTTTGTTGTTGTTTGTTTTTTGTCTGGTGTTAAAGCAAAGTGTGATGTTGGTGATAGGGCACTTTCAATTATGAGCTGAAAATGAGAGAGCTGGGTAGAGGTCCACATAGAGACGGGCGGAGAGAGCGAGGCTAGACAGACTAATCTGCGGCTTCAATAATGGATGTACCTGGAAACTAGTGAACCATAGGGCACAACAAGGCATGACAAGAGAGACGCGCGCGGTGGGGGGATGCGGGTGTGTGTGTGTGTGTGTGAGTCTGTCAGTATGTATTTTTGCATGTTCGTGGTGTGTGCGCGTGTGTGCAGTGCGTGCACGAGACAGCCAGCCAGGGCGTGAACGTGAAGGAAATTGTGCATAAAATGAGGCCGTGCGTAAAAGTGTATGCACGCGTGTGTTTGGAAGCGCGCGCGCACGTGCGTATCAATAGGTTTGCGTCCCTGTAACGGTGTGTGCATGCATGTGCAGGTGCGTCCCCGTACTAAACACCCCCCTCCCCCCAAGCTCCCCTATTTCCCCCATCCCACACCTTGCCTCCGTAGCCTCCTCTTCTTCAATCCAAATATCCGGACTTTGGAGAAGATGTCGACCAGGTTCCCGTTGCACAGCCCCTGCTTCTTGCCGGGGCTCTTCCGCCGCCGGTGAGCAGTCGGTCGGTGGGCGTGTTGCTCTCTTGCTTGTCGCTTCTGCCGGATCAAACCGCTGGCGATTGCCGCTGCCATGGTTCAGCCGAAACAGCCGATACAAAATCAGCCCTGTCTCCGTCCGTGTCTCCAGTCTCTTCAGCAGTGTCCACCGGAGGGGACGGAGCGCAGACAAAACCAGACACAAACCTCCAGTCTCCGCTTTACCGGCTATAACGGCCCCATACTTCAGCCACAACGCGGTAAAGTCCAGAAAAAAAATCCACAAGACTTCACGTTACTGCATATTTTCAGTTGCCGTTATTCTCCGGGCCATAGATTTGAACCGTACAGCGGTTTACCTGTCCGTCACGTTTCACCAGTCTGTCAGTCAGAGAACAGCAGCTGTCACTGAACGACTCCTCCAACCGATTTTTCCACACCCCGTTTGTCGGGTTGTGCTCCCATGGTCAACAGGCGAGACCGGAAAAAAAATAAAATCTCTGAAAGGGACAATGGTGCCTCAGAAAGCAGTTAGCGCTTCTCCTCTGAAAAAAACGTCCGTTTGTATTCCGCTGACTGAAGCGCGAGGCGCGCGTATCGCCGGCGCGAGCCCATCCAGCTGTGCGCAACTAACTAGAGTCACACGGAGCATCACCGGAAAGAGGGCGGTTTGTCTTTCAAAGTGAAAGCTCGAGACCCTTCTCTGTTTCCCCAAAGGTTGTACTCATTAATGAGCCACTTGACATGAGAAAAAGAATAATATTCTGGTCATAGAAAATAGGACGAGGGCATTTTTTATTATTCACAGTTTGACTCTATTAAGCTAGTTTGTTCTGATATTTTACTACCTGTTGCTGCCATCAAGGGGCCATTTTTGTGCATTAAAAACATTCTGAACAAAACATTTTTATGTATTATTTTGTTTAAAAAGACATGTGTTATACTTACGCTTGCTTTTCAGCGTTATTAAGTCTTATTGTTGAATTTGCCTTTTAATTATTATTTACTTATTTTATTATATTAGTAAATTAAGCGATGCCTAATTAAGTAAAAAAATTCGCTTTAAATGGAAAATAACAGGTTAACGGTAGAAAAAATGGTCAGTCAAACGATTTTTTTTGGCATTTTTTTCAAAGCTCAAAGCGTCAGTTATTCGGTCTTGTTATTTTGAAGGTGATGACCGGATGTCCTTCCAGTGGTCCCTTCGGGTTGTTTGACGTTTGAAAACGCGAGGGCTTTCTGCCTGGAAGCACACGGCTGCTGGAGCCACACGCCGGGCGAGCGGCCACACACGCGCTCCCCAAAACAACTGGTCATCCTCGACCCGGTGAAGGAGGGGGTACGAGCAGGCAGGTTGGGGCCGACGTCACCGGCTCGAGCGGCAGCTGGTGTGAAACAAACCAGTTCACCCCTGAAGATGATACTTAGTATATTTATTGATTTTTGGTGGTTTTGTGTGTTTATATGGCCACAGACATGTGGAGACACTGTGGTTTACATGGCTCCACTTCCGCCTTTTCATACATTTACAATCTTCCCTTTACTATTCCCATTTTATAGCAACAAAAAGTAAATCGTGTAGCCAGTGAAACCTGTTCTTCTCATTGCTTCACACTCTCTGTATTCAGCTCAGGAAAGGCTGTCTGAATGCTTTAAAAATGCAAGAGGTGGGCTCCATCGATGGCCTGATAAATTACGCGGGCAGCCTCGCGTGTCTGCTTTGTCTATGCTGTGTACGTGTTTTATCTTATATCTTACAGGTGCAGGTTTCCTGTTGTAAGGTTACACTACATGACTGAATGCACGACGCTCACGTGTCATCTATATTGTAACAGCCTCCGGTGCAGAAACAGCAGAAACTCAACCTCGTGCATTGACGTCAGGACGCCATCAAATCCATGACTGCACCAGAAAAGTTGCACTCGACATTGTTATTTTACAAAGTTATGTTTTGCCTGAATTTCACAAGCCGGCACGAATCGGTCTTTCCCGTGATGCATGTAGGTCAGGCATGTCTCCAGAATAAAGAGCTGGGCTGGGACCCAGCTGGACACAAAGAGCACTGAAACACTCTTCTTCTGGGGAAACTGATATCAAAGAAAATCCCGAAACCGTCGCCAGTCTATCCGTCCTTGCGATGAATAACGGAGGCCTTGGGGTTAAGGCCTGCGGGTCTTTGAAGACGCGCGGGCTGGAACCTCCGTCTTATCAGAGAACGACACATTTGATCAAGTTGGCCCGGTGCAATCCTCTACGGATATCTGACAGCAGCGATCCTGATACGTGCTTTAAAAATTCTAGGCAAATCTTCAGTGTCGTGCAAAATATGCCTGGCTGTTATTCAGCCGAATTTGCCTTGGATGTTCATAATTCATGTAAGAAGCTATCTGGCGCCTTTTGGCTTATTTTTCTGCACGAAATCCCAACTCCTGAAGGGGTGAACCACTTCTGTTGGTGCAGTTTGGTGATTGAAGGTGATTAATACACTTGATGATATTCATTTCCCCCTGTGGGTGAATCCTTTTGATTCCAGTATAAAATTATAACTGTGCTTGTTTTTATGCAATGCTGTTTCTAATTATCCTTGTTTAAAACTGTATTTTACTACCATTTATTTTATTTTTGTAAATCCTTCCTTATAAAATTATAATGAAAATGCTTTTCTTTCTCAGGTATTTTTGGTTCTTGTTCTGTGGCTCCAAATTTGACTTTAAAGCAGTGGGATGTGATTAAAAAATAATCGGATGTCGCTTTGAGGCTTCCTGACGTCAGAAGCAGGTCAGGAACACTTGAACCAAAACATTTCAGCACCAGAGACAGCGAGCAGCCTCTCTGTCACCCTGCCTTTCACGTTCTCTTTGTGTGTGTGTGTGTGTGCGTGTGTGTGTGTGTGTGTGTGTGTGATTGTGCGCGCGCACCACACACACAAACATACGCACACATTTTTTCAAAGATAAAACAAAAACATGATCTATGTCTGTCCTCATGCCCACTAGGTGGCAGCAGAGCCTGTGTAAGAAACTCAGCTGAACAGCAGAAGTCGTTCATTACCATGATGACTACGTACCAGTGTGCCAAAAGCCCAAATAATTGCAAAACCTTTAATGCTTTGATAAAGTAATGAAGTCCTGAAGGGCCCATCAGATTTTCGTCTCTTAGAGCTCAAACTGTGTAATTGCCATTGTGTTTTTAATGTCCTAGTGATGTATTTACCCGTGCTTAGCAGAGCCAAGATGCAACAGCAGCATGAAGTCTCATTTCAGCAGATATCTCGGCAGTTTCTGGAACTATCTCTGGCTTTCCTTACTTTCATCTGGATGTTGATCACTCACTATCATTAAAACGTTTCTCTCTTGCTTGTTTTTCTTCCAGACAGCAGGGAAATTATATATTTTTTTAAAAAGTGTTGGTGTGTACTTGTGAGAAGATGACGTGTATGCAGGTTTTTTTTTATCCAGGTCAGTTGAAATGAGGGGGGTTATGAATAAATCAAAGTTACATTTGCATTAAAATTCAAATCGTCTGCTGCTTCGTCTTCTTTTTTTAACATCCCAGAAAGGCGGAACACAGTTCAGAAACTTCAAAAGGGAAAGTCTTGCTTTCTGCCATCCACTTATTCCCATTCAAAGTCTTCAGTGCTTCAGGGTTTGCAGGGAAACAGGCTCAAATGCAAACACAACACCTAACACACACACACACACACACACACCAATTATGCAAAAACAATAAATGTAGAACAGTCGTTTTTTCCCACTCAAGATCTTCGACTTGAGCGCAAACAGAAAGAAGACACTTTTATCTTTTGTTTCAATTTAAGCCACACATTAAATTTTAGAAGTATGCACAGAGGCTGTGGCGCCCTCTACAGGCACTAAAGGAGAACAGCTAATTCTCGCCCCTCAACCTTTCCCCAGCCCATCCTCAATGTAAAGTACTTGTTAGCTATGAGAAAGGTTTCATGACCACAGGGACAAGAAGATATCTTTCATGTAGCAATTAAAATCTTTATGAAAAAGAAAAAAGCTGCAGTTGCATTTTTTAGTTCAGTATTTGTGATTGCGATGGTAACGGACTTTGCAAATTAATATAGGTGACTGCACTAAGCACATCTTTTAGTTTGTGTTTATCGTGTCTATGGGTTGCTTCAAATTATGAGCCCAAACATTCCTTTACAAAGTAAAAAATATGTGTTAATTAAACCAATTAGTAGTCCAAAGAAAGAAGCAGAGTGCCTGTGACATTTTGAGGCATTTGGTCTCAAGCACCAATACCAAAGTGCTGCTTACGCAGCCAAGAGAGAAAAAGGGAGTTACTGTACAGTGCTGCCAACAAACCACCAAAACTGCTCCGCTACCTTGAGAGAAGTGCATGAACATGTTGAACATGCTGGATGTGGGAGGGTGAAGATGGCTCCTTGGTTCTGATCTTTGCTTTCAGTGCATTAACCAAGAGGCTCGCACAGACACACAAGAGCTGCGCTTGTGCTGTCGTTTTATTTGCCTATAAGCTCGTTTGCTAACAACATCAGCATCGTAGCATTTTAACTGCATTTGAACTGATATTGAAGACGGAAGAACCTGATTGGACTGCACAGATCCCAGACCTCATTCCAATCAAGCACCCTCAACATCCCAACATACCCAACATCAGTAATGCTGGTCCTTAAATAAAGGAAACTCCTACAGCTGTGTGACATAATCTGATGGAAAGAGTGAAAATGATCCTCACCTGTTAAAACTGAAAGCAAATATGCCTAAAATGGCATTGTGAACAATGGCAATAAACCTTAATGTGCTCTATTACTTCAGTTACCCTCGTTGTTTTGAAAAAGTTTATATTATTCATTAAAAAGTCATTTTAACCTTTAAATGCAATGCTGTTATCAAACCAATCAGTGGCGGTGGATTGAAAGGTAACAACAACAAACCTACAGTTTACACTGAATCGCAAGAGTTTTTTAAAGTCTCAATTTATTGTTAATGGTTTCACAGTTACACCTTCTTGCATGAAAATCTTAGTTATATCTGTCTCCATCAGAAGAGCACAAAAATTCAAAAACTACTTGCCTTATATGCCTTTATATGCTTTGAAAACAGGGTAAATTATTTATTGTATCCATACCAGGAACAACATCTCATGAAACAACCGATTTAATACCCGAAAATAAAATAAAAAGTATTCTTTTATAGTGAAAATTAATCATGGTTAGAATCATAACCAGCATTTTTCCACACAAAACCATAAAATAACTACGTGGAATTAAAATAAACTTTACCTAAACCGATTTTATCGGCGAGCACCAGACCTGCAGCAGTTCTCGGGAAACACTTCTTAAAACATCTCTGCAGGTGGCGCTCTGTCTGTCTGGCTCCATCACGAGGGCTACGGGCGCTCACAGTGAGTGAGCTCTCTCTCCCGCTCTGATCAGAGCAACAGGTAAATAATGCATCTAAGTGTCGAGATCAAGAATCAAAGAGCTATTAATATCTGTACATCTGTGAGGCAAGAGAGATAAGAGAGTTGTTAAAGAGGGGATGATGGAGAGAGATGGAGAGCTGGAGCGATAGGAGGGGTGGGGATGCAGACAGGGAGGTAACAGATGTGGGTGGGTGTTCCCCAGACAGGAGCGCGAGGATAGCCACTCTGAACTCAGCAGGATGAGTCATAATTCATGCTCAGACACCCGCCCACATGCACGTACACACATTCGCAGGAGCGCAGACACGGGGAAGTCCACTGTTACCTAGGTAACGAGTGATTAGTGACGCAAGTGGGTCTCCGAAAGGAGGGAGGGAACACCTGCTGAATGCTGAGAGGATAACAAACACACACAGGTGCGCGCACGCACACACACACACACACACACACACACATCTGGCATCAATTACATTAATCACAGGGCTTTTCTGACTTCATCTTTCGGCTGTTTTGCCTCGCTCCTGTGCGCACACAAACAGTAAAACACATGCGTATGATCACACACAAATTGCTTCATACATACATATATATACACACACGCACACACACCTATGCTGTTAGTAGCCTCTTTTTTCTCCTCTCCTCATTTCTCTTTGCTCCTTTCCTTGTCACTTTCCTACTCCCTCTTCACATGTCCCTATCTTCCTTCTTCACTTGTCCTCTCCTTTCGTCTCATCTGTCTTTATAACATCACCAAAACAGCGGGAAGGAGGAGAGAGGGAATGGAGGGACTAAATTATTCATTCAGCACCCCCCCCCCTTTTTTTCCCCTTCATCTCTGTCTGCTGTCTCTAGTGTCTTGACTGCTCCTCCCCTTGTTTCTCTCTGTTTGTTATACCTATTCCTGTCTCATCCCAAATTTCTTTCAACATTCGGTTGCCTCTCGTCGCTCGCAGCACACAGACCGGTGAGAAACTTTGCATGTACTGGATGTCAGAAAGCTCACAGGGACATGCGCATCACAAGGACAAGATGCAATAAAAACACTGTATTTTTGCTGCTGTCATAATAGTTTGTCAGTCAGGGTGTTAAAGTAAGCATTGCATTTTTTTGATAGGGGAAAAAAATGGGGGTTTTGCTATTGCTTTTAAACGTAACTAACTTTTGCTTAAGAAGAGAATGGCGATAAAGTGATTACAGTAATTAAAATCTCATGTTTGCTAACACTGAGCTTTCTGTTTACGCTGCTAATGTCAGGCCAGGCGAGGCTGAAGCCCGACACCGAACAACACGAGGTTTCATCGATTAGCTTTCAAAAACATACTCCATTATCGTTGTTATTAGTATTAGATAGAGTAGAGGTATGCACAAAAGACACTTGTTACCGACAGAAGTGAGCTTATTTAGAGTCAAAAATGTGTTATTCCCACATTTATCTTCCAGATACAGGAAAAATAAATGGAGTTCTCTAACATTTGCTATGTGTAGTTAATTATTTACTTGTTTACGCTCTGCCAGACTCTGCTCAGATCAGCTGCTTGTTGCGTTTGTGGTGTTGCCAACAGGGAAGTTGCAGTGAGCCTTCATGTGGACAAAGTACAACATCCAACACTCATAATATTAAACAGTGGTGCTTTTCCCATCTCTCTTTTTTAGTTTCTTTTATTGGCCGTTATAAATGCTGATGCCAAAAGGTGCTGACTGAACTGCTCCAATCAGCTCCACTGTACTATATTTGTATGGCTTCTAGTTATTAAAGTGGCAGCTCATTAATTTCACATAGTATCTAAGATTGTATTGGGCAGACTTAAGGAAAGATTTTGTAGGAGTCAGACACTCACTTTTAGAATGATCCTGTATTGCTGTCCATTTATTCACATATATTAAATATGGATGCAGTTCAATTTAGGACATATGATTCAGTAAATACAACGTAATTTCAAAAAGCATTGCCACAGCTGAACTCTGATCTGTCAGGATCATTTTAGTACCAGCTGTAGTTTATATTTGGTGTTATGGGTCTGTTCTTGGCCCTCCCCATGCCCATTTGTGGTAGGCAGACCAGAAGCAGGGCCCAAAACTGAGCAGGCATCAGTAACAACAGGCACAACACTGATTAAAGCAGATGTGGCATGAATGGCATGAAATTGAGAAGTGAGTCTCTAAAGGGTTTACAGAAGTAACTACAAGGAGAGTTTTAAGCACATAGGAGGTTTGCCAGTAGGATCCCTAAAAGGGCATCAGCGGAGCCACAAACTCGTGTGGGCATGTCCATCCATCCATCCATCCATCCATCCATCCGTCCATCCGTCCGTCCGTCCGTCCATCCATCCATCCATTTCTTAATCATTTATCCAGTTCAGTGGGCTGGGGTGAACATTTATGCAGGCCATCACAGGGCTAACACGGTCACACCTACAGCCAGTTTAGAATGATTGGGGGGGGGGGTCGGGGGGCAGAAAAACTGCACACAGACCAGCAGGTTTGTAGCAGAACCTTCTTGCAGCACTGCTTACTGCTGCACCACCAAACTGCCCGAGGCTCGAATCATCAGCGACAATTTTCAACGCAAAATGATAACAGCTGAAAATGGAAGACTTCTGAGTCAGTGCAGTTACATAATCGCTCCAGATCTCCCCAGCCCCCCCCCCCCCCCCCCCACAAAAAAAACCCCAACACCCAAGGAACG
>VOQJ01030238.1:17843-30797 GCA_015052665.1 Apistogramma diplotaenia
AAGTGAAAATTATTTTGTTTGGGTTACAGAGTCAAACCGATCGTACGTTTAATTTTAGATGATTATTTTTAATATATAATTTATCTCACGTTTGATTTTCCAGGATTTCCTCTGAAACATGTGACGGGATCCACAATTTCTGTAAGTTTGTGTTTGTGGTCAAATCAAAGCAAACAGGATGTTTTGGGCATTAAAGATATTTTATACATAGTTCTCTGTGGTAAACTCAGTTTAATTTATATATCATCAAATCACATTCACCTGAGGGTCATTTCTACTGTAAGGTAAAAACCGTACAGAGAAAACAAAGGATTCCCATCAAAGTATCCAAGTAGTGTCTGAAAATGGGAGGCTGTGTATGAAGCTGTAATTCTTTGAGAGTTAAAGCCAAACTTCTATAAACCCTCCTGCAGTTCAGTCACATCTCAGCTGTTTGATTCTTCACTGTGTGCAGATACAATTAGGAGCAAATCATTTATAGATGTTTGTTTTGAACACATTTTCAGGTTATTTTCAACATAATAATCCAACATTGATGATGTTGGTAACATTGTGGCATTAAGGGAATAATTTGCATTCAGTCGTGTTCGTTCTAGAAGAATTTGTTGTTGTTTTCTTTCAGACTCTTTAATCCCTACAAATGACAAAAATATGTACAAAAATGTATTTTCCAGGTTTAGTTTATTGCATTTTCATTGTTACCATTTTTCCACAACTGTTGTCCTTTATATTATTTACTTTGATGTCACTTTTCTGACTCCTACTTTTATACAAATTAATATTTTTATTGGAATAAACAGAACCTCATTTGAACGAGAACGGCAGCAATAGTTCGTTCGTGATTAAAGACCCAGAAACAAAAGTATAAAAATATCTTTAATGTGTCAAAAGGTAAAAAACAAACAAGCAAACAAATAAATTATGAGTGTTTGTATCATACTGCATATCTTAAAACATTTTTTAAATGATCACGAGCCTCCCGACAGGATCGCCAGTGTCGAGCAAAGCTGTGGAGTTTTTCATGCACATGAAAGAAACAACTTATTGAAATGATTATATTTTATCATAATTAAAGCAAAGGGAACACAGAATATGCATGCTTCAGATACGGCATATCTTTATGAAGCTTAACAGAAAACTTTCCATTTTTTCATACAGATCAACAAACTCATTAAAAAAAGACTAAACTAATACACAATATATCATAAATGTGTTTTATTTTTTTACATGAGTGAATCCCACATTTTATGCATAAACTCTCTTGCATGGCTTTAAAGTACCCCATTATGCTTTCGGGGGTTTTCCCCTGTTCTCTGCTGCATCCTCCCACACAAAGGTGCAGAATGTTCTTCTGCTGCTGAACGATGTCACCATGTAAATGCCTCAGCTACACCAGCATGCAGCCAGCTGCCTCGAGGTCCACCACCGTTTCCCGCTGCATCGTTTCGTGCCAGCTCAAACCGTAAAATATTCTGCGAGGCTGCAAGAATGAAAATGAGTCTGAAAATATTATGGCGGACCCCTAAAATGAAGTGAGCACACCAGGGGAACTTTAAACACATGCACTTCAAATTTGGGGACGTCTCCGAACACGCGCGCGCTTTGGTCCAGTTTCACTGCAGCTCCTCGTCGCTGTCGTCCACTTGCTGGATGATGAGGTCGGCCCCCGAGTCTTCAGCCAGGTCGTCATCATCGGTCACCATCCAGCTTCTCTTCGCGTCCCCCTCCTCCTCCCCGTCCACGCCCAGTAACAGGGCCGGCTCCTCGCTGTGCCCCTCCAGGCTGTTCATGGGGATGTCGTCACAACCCACTTCCTGGATGCACGACGTGCACATGCGGTAGCGTCTCGTGCCTTCACACACCACATGCCCGGTCTCCTCGGTCACATGACACTTACACTTCCTGCACACTAGCTTCCTGGCTTGATGGATCTGGGGGAAAATGTAAAGATCAGATAGAGAATTATTAAATATTAATGTGAATTTGCACACATTTACCACCTGCTCGTGAATACACCTACCGTCTCAAAATGGCTGCGGAGATGCTCGAGGCGAGTGAAGCGCTTGTTGCAGGCCTGGCAGGGATACGGCCTCTCCCCCGTGTGGCAGCGCAGGTGACGCTTCAGGTCTGCCTTCCTCTTCACCGTGTGTGTACAAAAGGGGCATTTGAAGCGCATGGTAGGATTCGAATCTGCAACGAGGAAGAGAGAAGATGTGACATTTGACCTTCTCTGTCCAAGCGTTGCAGCCATCATGAAGTGCATCATTTATGTGGCTGCACACACCTTTATTAAAGTGTCCAATCACACCCACAATCGGTGGGAGAGTGGCGTAAAGCTCCTCTGCCTTCTCAGCCTTTCGCGTCCTCGCCTCCTGGATGTCCAAGTCTTCGTGCTGGTTGGGCCGAGTGCTGTTGGTTATTCGCCTCTTCGCACTCCCTTTTCCGCGCCGACGCTCTGATCCAGGCAAGGTGTACAAAGGGTCCTGAGGGTCCTGGAGGTCCTCTGTTTCTGCACTGAGCTCATTAACAGGGCTGCTTGGATTAGTCTTCAGGGCTGAGGCTGAAGGATCCTGGTCCGAGTCCTTCCCCATAAAGCTGGACTGTGATCTGGAGTTGTCCCGGGTCCAGAGTGCAGGCGGAGGGCTGACAGAGCAGGGACCCTGGTGCTGCTCTGTGGAGTCTTCTCCTGCCCCACTGGTAAAGCTGCAGGTCTCAGACAAGCTGAGACAGCGATCGCTGTCTTCGTCTTTCACACTGATGTCCAAGGAGGACTTGATGAAGTTCTTGCAGTAGCTGATGACATTGTTCATCTGCAAATAGCTGGCTGCAGACATGACTTCAATCACATTGTGACTGGAGAGGTCCAGCTGGCCGGAGTAGATGAAATCCAGGATGACGGTGAAGGTCTCTGGGCTGAAGACGTCGAAGGTGGCGTTGACCGAGTCGTCGGGCCCCTGGGACAGCAGCATGCGGAAGTAGCCGCTGCTGGCGAACAAAACGTTGCGGTGGGCCCTGAAGAGCTGGCCCTCCACCAACACACTGCAGTCACAGAAAAGCTCCTGGCGGCGCTGCTGGTTGAGCTGCTTCAGCAGGTTGCTTTGGTGAGCCACGGTGATGTCAGCCGTGTTGAACCACCTCTGAGGCTGCCTGCAGGAGACAACATGACAGCTGGCTCACTGGCTTTGAATGCAGGACACACTCACAAGGAAGAAACGACAGACGTCCTGCAGACCGAGAGGACATTCATTACTGAACTTCTTCACAACCCCAAATTAAGCAGCTGAATAAAAGAAGGGAAGCACGGCTCCTGGACTTTAACTAATGGGACAGACGGTCTGCTGACAGCCCAAGATGCCAATTATGCTGCACTCATATCAACACAACAAGCAGCATATAACCCCATGCTTGTAGCTGTCAATTATTACATCTTTGTCTTTACGCAAGCTCAGCAGAAGGCCCGCCCACCTGACTTTTTTCTGCATTTTGATTTGTTGACGGATCCTTCAAGCAAAAGCTCCTTCTAACGGGTTACACCCGACTCCAGTCAGTCAGAGAGCATCGGGTGACAAAACCCTTAATCATTTCTGAGGGCTCAAGAAATCCCGACGAAAAAAACGCCTCAGACTTGTGAGAAGAGAAAATAAAATACTGCAACCGGACGTGAAATAAAGGCAGAAAGACAGAAAACAACCCTACAGCAGCTTGCTTTGCAGAACAGTTCTTATTTCACGGTAACCCAGTTATCCGTGCTCGTGCAGGCGCTGGATGGCACGCACTCGTTTTTAATCATCTAAGCGAGGTTGCGTGACAGGCTGCGCAGCGCCCGAGACCCCACGGTGCAAACGCCCGCCCGCGAGACTCCACGGCGCGTTTCATGGCACACGAAATCAGGTCTAAAATCTCCACCGAGCTGTTCCGCGTGAAATCAGACATCATCCGACCTACAAAACGACACGAGAGCGCTGCAGTCCTGCGAGAGAAAAGCGGGCAGCGGCGCACCGGAGCAGCCCAGTCTGTCCTGGAGCGACGCCCACTTCAGGCTTCAGCCAGCACACAATAGAAAAACAGACACAAACCTCCGGCAACTGAGCACGCTGCGAGCGGACACGTAGATCTGCTCGCATTGTGTAACAGTCTGGGGTAATGACGCGCTAACACGCCCGTTTTCATCCTCAAGACCACCCCCGCTCCTCGCCGGAGGTCCGGAGCGCAGCAGCGAGCAGCGGGGAGAATTTGACTGCTGCCCAAACCGAGCGACTGCTTCCCAGGCGCGAGGTGTCGGCAGGACCCGCTTACGCCCCACGCCTTCATACCCCCATAAAATCCATCGATACTCACTGGTGACTCGATTCACCCGGCGCCCTATAGAGTCTGCTGGCCCCCAAGTCCGCCACCATATCCATGTTTAATTTCTGTTTGCCTTCCCCCCCTCCGCTCTGCTCTCCGCTCGTCCAGGGTCCACAGGCAGGCACTTCCTGCTCAGCCCTAAAGACCGAAACCCGGTTAGACCGACTGGAGCTCTGTGCTGACGTGGGTGTTTATTAACTGGGTGCCCGAGGGTTCAAGGAGCCATTTAAAGTCCCAGCGCCCCGTTTAAATGCCCCGTGTGAGCACAGCGAGCAGGCGCTCTGCAAACAGCGTTCACACAGGCTTTCTGCGGGGAGTCATGATGCTCCTCAATGTGCCCGGCGTCTCTAAAATATGAGGCGCACAAGCATTTCAGACAGTGAAGGCAAAGCTTCAGCTTTTCAGTAAGAAAATTAATTTATTCTTTTGTGGTTGGCACTCACACATCCATACATTTATAGAGAAACTGTCAATCTGAGCAGAGAGTCAACAGACATTTAGATATTTCTTAAAATCAGCTGAATCATTATTGTTGAACAAATAGAAAATTAGACTCAATAAAACATAAAAATGCAGCTTCTCCTGAGGTCACTGCAGCATGGAGGAAGCTGATGGTTCGCTTTGGTGATTTGGAAGCAGCTCAGCTCGCATCAGGAAAATCCAGTGGGGTTCATGGTCTGCCAGCGCCACAGGTCCTCACCTACAGGGAGCAAAGGAATCACATCAAGAGCTTCTTTTCTGTTTGAATGTAGAAACGTTTGAGGAGGAGATCAGATTTTCCGGTGTGGCCGTCCTTACACATTCTTTCCAGGTCAAATTCAGCCTTCCAGCCCAGCTCCCTCTCGGCCAGGCGAGGGTCGGCGTAGCAGGACGCTACGTCTCCTTCTCTACGAGGGGCAATCTTATACGTGATCTGTATGGAAAACACATGCACTGATGGATCAGAGGGTATTTTCACAGTGTCATGCTTTGGGTCACTTCCAGTGAACACACTGCACAGCCCAAAAAAACATCCACGGCTCACCTCCTTTCCCGAAGCCTTCTCCATGGCTTTCACCATCTGAAGCACCGAGTAGCCTTTTCCGGTCCCGAGGTTGTAAGTCTGTGGACATACGCGATAATTAACACCTAAAGCATCCATGTGAAAATGACTGCAGTGCAAACTTGCTCTGCGCTGTTATACCTTACAGCCACAGTTCTCCTTCAGCTTCTTCAGAGCAGCGATGTGTCCCTTTGCCAGATCCACAACGTGAATATAATCCCTCACACCTAGAAAGAGAGAAACCTCGTTTGCATCATTCTCAGTATCTGCCTGTTATTCTTTCCCTTTTGAAGCCTTCAAACCACAAATCAGAGGAGTGAAGTTTCAGATGGATACCTGTGCCATCGATCGTGTCGTAGTCCTTCCCAAATATGCTGAGACACTGCCTCCTCCCAACGGCAACCTAAATGAACCAATGCAAGCACATCAGAGCCATCTCATTCACAGAAACAGAGGAAGCAGTGAGCAACAATCTCTCTGATGCCCTCAGCATGGTGTCTGGCAGAGACTTCAGATACCTGAGCAACATATGGCAGCAGGTTGTTGGGGATGCCCTGAGGGTCCTCTCCTATCTGACCAGAGGAATGAGCTCCGATGGGGTTGAAATAACGCAGCAGCATCGCGTTCCAGTCCTGCCCGGAGACAAGCAACAATGAGACACTGATGTGCACCTGTGGATGTGCTTCAACCTTCTGACTGGCACCTTCTCAGCTTTACAGTGGTCCTTGATCATCTCCTCGATGAAGTACTTGGTCTTGCCATAGGGGTTAGTGCAGCCCCCCACGGAATGCTGCTCATCTATGGGGAGGTGTTGGGGGTCTCCATATACTGTAGCCGAGCTGCTGAAGACCAGATTGTGCACTTTGTGAGCCTGCATCACCTGGGACACGGACACACACACACACACACACACACACACACACACACACACACACACACAGTCAGCAGTCCACGGTGCACAGCTCAGGGGTGAGGAGGAAACAGCAGGTTCTGGCAGTCACAACGAGCTCCACACACATTTCCCGAGGATGCAGTGTTAGAGTTTACCAGCTCATTTTCAAACATCAGCAAACGCGCATGTAGATTAGAGATTAATAAGCCAAGAGACAGACGTCTGGGATCACATCTCCAAACCTCGACTCACCTCAAGCAGGTTGATGAAGCCGGTGAGGTTCACTTTGTAGTAGCGTAACGGCTGCTCCACCGACTCGCCCACAGCCTTCAGGCCCGCGAAGTGTATCACAGCGCTGAAGGAGTGCTGCAGCACACACACATACAGGAGCGTGTGTGAGACAGGGACGGGCAACACACAAAGATCTCTCTAAACAACATGCACAGAAGCTGCATTTGTCTGATCGCCAAGATTGTTTTACTTGTGTAACAATGAAGCAGAATTTGGGCTGAAAATAATTATTTCAGCAAAAATATTTACTGATATGTTTCTTATGTTTCCCAGTGAGAACTCCAAGTTCACTTTACAAATACAAGTCTGTCTGTCTTTTAGACACAAAGTTACAGGAAGAAGAAACTGAAACAACTTTCTGACCTTTTTGAACAGTTTTTCCAGTCCGGCCCGGTCCAGGATGTCCAGCCCATGAAACTCAATGCTGGTGTTCAGGAACTTTTCTATTCTGCGTATGCTCTCTGGCACGTCTCCTTCACCTACACACACACACACACACACACACACACACACACAGTTCAGTGTTTTCTTTATTTAAATAAAGTTCAGTGTTGTGTGTGGCAGAGCCTACCTCGCACAGCGTTACTGAAGTTATCCACCACCACTGGTTGGTAGCCTGCTTCAATGAGCTCCACCACACAGTGACTCCCAATGTAGCCCCCTCCACCTGTGACCAGCACCTTCTCTGCCATTCTTTGAGTCTGGTGGATAAAACACACAGTCAGACCTCCGCTCGAAATCCTCTCCCAGCCTGAATCCTGTAGCCGAAGAAAACATATGTGACCTTTGCTGGAGGAGCAGACTACCTGGACACACCTGAAAGCTTTGTTAAGTCTACTCTGTGGCACACCTGTACTGTCCCACGTCAGCAGGGTTAAATCTAACCTGTCCAACCAGAGGAAAGCTGAGTACCTGAGGAGTAACACGTCAGTCAGTCTCTATTGTTTTTAGGAGTTCAATTGTCTCCGTAGATTCTAATGAACCGCAGCTTCCTTGTGCAATGAAATTTCATTACTCAGCCTTGAGACATTCAGGTTGTTCCCAGCAGTAATCACGCACCTCCACAGATTCAACTCAACTCAAACGGATTAATTATTGAATCAATTAAACTTTACAGGCTTTTTTAAACATGTGATTTAAAAATATGTAAACACTGCTTCTTCAGGTTAAAGTCCAAACCCTGAAGTCTAATTAAGGAGCAAAGGCACAACTTCATTAACAAACTAAACTAAGCTTCCTTCTCTGTAAAATACTCACTGAGTTTCTCTTTGAAAGCGTAAACGGTCGTTTCCGGTGGAGACTTCTGAGAAATGCGATCGGAAGCAGGAAAGATGACTGTTGAATGTGTCTTCGTTCATTCAGTGGAGTCTTCTCTTCCCTGTACACATTTCTTTACTTCCTATAAAACGTGGAGCGGCGTCAAGCGAAGATTTACCGACAACTTCCTGCACGCCTGCTTTCAAAATAAAAGCACACAACCTAGACAGCTCAGCTTCATAGTCACTTCAGTCCATTTAGAATCAGCAGTTAAACGAACGTGTTTGGACTGTGAGAGGGAGCCGGAGAGAACCCACACAGGACCTCCTACTGTGAAACAACAGTGCTAACCACTGCGCCACCCTTTATTATTATTAGTTTTGTGGTTCTGGGAGACAGGTGGAAAGATGAAGGTTGGTTTATATAGCTGAGAACTCCCACCGAGAGCAAAAGACGGTGTGTGGAGACGAGTGTCACGGGTGACACAGCAAGACTGAAATGATGCACGTTTGGAGACAGCTGCACTGACAGAAAGGCAGGAGGAGCTGAAGATGCTATGATTTTCACTGGGAGACATTAGAAATGAGCATATCAGAGGGGCAGCTCAGGGTGAGCAGCTTGGAGTTAGAGAGGGCGGGCAGAGATGGTTTGGACGTGCAGAGGATTCCTGATGTAGTGAAGGAGGACATGAGGGTGGTGATGATAGAGGAGGATGAAGGGATGCAGTTTATTAGGAACATGCTGCATTTTGGCATTTTTCTGAAACACTTTATTTCTTACTCTGAAACATTAAACGGATTTAAATGGCACCACTTACGTTGCCTTCACGCATCTCTAACCCAATTGGCGTGCTACGCGAGCGACGTGACGTGAGAAGCGGGCCACGCCCCCGAGCGGTTCACACAGGGAAGTGCTTGTGCTCGAGCCTCCACCTCTGTGCACGCTCTGGGCTACAGCAGATGGCAAAGCGGAAAGTGCCACGTTACCTAAAAAAAGACACTGACGTCTCAGAGGAGCTTCGCAGGACTACACACAAATACAGAAAGATTAAAGAAAACTCATATAAAGACGTCTTATATTAAATATAGTCTGTTGAGCCACATAATCATTCACAGGCTGTAAGGAAATAACATTCGTACGTGGTTGAATCAATTATTGTCCTCCACGCTCACAGCAGGCCAAAGCACACACAGCACATCTCAGTGAACACCTTAAAGGTGTCTTAGGAAGCTGAAAAAATTACATTAAGACACAAACTGTAAGAATGTTTAAAATCCAACATGGTTTGACAGGCACGATGTTTAAATCAATAAATAATGACGGAAATCAATAAAAACCAGGCAGAAAGCAACATGCTGATGCTAAATGACAGGGTGTTTAGTGAGGCTCTTTCTGAAAGGATTCTCTGAGTCCACTCAGCAGAAACATGCAGCCTGAGCAGGACTTTCAGTTCCTCAGACGTTTCTGAAGCCCAGTTGTCAGTTCAGTGTCGCTGGCCCACGATGAAAGGAGGCAGAATGGTGAGCGAAGCAAGAAAAAAGCAACAGCTACCTGAGAGATGAAGTTTGATCGCTTCATTCCCCATAAATTCCATCTCTTTGTTAGAAAGGACTTGGAGCTGATGAAGAAATCTCAAGGGGGTGGGGGTGGGGGTGGTGGGCATGGCAACATAATTCAGCAATGTTCAATGGTAATAACAACAAAAGCTAATCCAACCACTGAGAGGACAGAGCCGAGGAGACAGAAGGAAACATTTAAAACTCAGAGGAGGGACAGCATGTTACGGTTTGACTGTAGAGAAAAACAGGAACACCATCTCTCATTTTGTAACCACTTCAGTTACATTGTTCAGCATCAGCTGGTTGCTTCAGATTTCATCTTTGACTTTGTGCAGTGCTGCAGGTGAGCACCAGGGCTCAGCTTTGCCTGTGTCTTTAAATGCATGGACGTATGGGTGCACACTTCCCCCGGGCTGCCGTCCCGGGAGGAGATGGATGGCTGCCGGGGGGGGCGACGAGCACCTCTGCCCTCCAGTGCTGGGCAGCTGCTCTGCAGGCTGGGTGCAGCACAATTACAGATGCTGTGAATGGAGTACAAATGTGTAGTGTGACCCAGATGGGGCTTAGAAGTTAAACGGCCACTGTGGAGAGTGCCTTGTATGCCAGATTAAATTGCCAAAGAGGATCAAGCCAGAACCTTCATATGTGTGCCAGGAGAAAGGCCCTGTGTGTGGCTCAGATGGGTGGACCCACCCAATATTTGCCAGCTGAGAGAAGCTGCCAGCTGCAGCAACACAACCCTTAAGCTCAGTGGGAGGGAAGCCTGCTATTCCAGTTACTGCACTTTTCTCTTTCATATCTCATCAGTCCAGGAAAGTTAATATTTTTAATGTAAATGTATTGTTATCTTGACATGGAACAACTTTAAATTTTGGAGTGCTCCCATTACTTTCTCCAGCTATCCAGGGAATTACATGATCTTTGACTGTGGAAGCTCAGCCCAACCACTGAACCAGGGCAGGACAGGGAGTAACGTGCTGACAGCAGGCGATCCAAATGTTTCTGTTCAGGTCTGAGCAGCAGACCTGCAGTTTTATGCATCGATTAGTGTTTCATTAAGAACTTAAGTTGATTACACCATGAGTGAAAGAAAGAAAAATACGTGACATGATGATAAACACAAGGATACATAGAAAAACTGAGCAAACAGGAGCAACGATGTCGTTCCACATGCACTGACAGCTTTCTGCACATCTTACTTGCAGCTCTCATATAGGGCATGCTAACTAAGCTGCTTCAGCCTGCATGCAGATGTTCTACATCTGCAAGCTGCTTTGCATCCCATCGTCACCCCCCCTTCCCCCCCGGACCTAATTGTATGTGCACAGGGAGGGATTGGTGCTCTCCCTGCCTGAGTTTTTTCAGATATGCATGTGGAAATGTGGAGAGGTTTCAAAATATAACCATGCCATGAAAAATAAATTACTACAGATAGAGAAATTACTCTATTTTTACCAAAGAAAGAAATAGCTGGTGTTGAGTCATACGTTCTATCATCTTTCAGCCAAAGCCTCTGCACTGAAAAGCTGAGATGACACAGTGGCATCAAAACGAGCAGAGCTTCCTCTTTAACACCTACATGGCAGTGTGCTGTGCCGTCGTTCTCCTGCAGTCGAGAATGGCGAACTGCCAAAAACAAACCTGTTTTTCCAACTAGTAGTAACGCAACTGAAAAGACCCAGTATTTGAGCAAATGATCACATCAACAATACCAGTGACAAAAGTCTCATGCATACAGTTTTTCTTGTTAGGTAGATCTATGCTGGCTTTCTCAGGCTTCAGATGGTCTCTGTCTTCAAACACAGAGCCTCTCTCTGCAGCACACATTTGTTCTTGCATCGCCCACAACAAGGTGGGAGAAATGAGCATTCACATAATGAACAGTCAACTGTGCTCAGCTGAATGGCAAACCCATTATATTACACTACAACATACATATACTTACATACACCAGCCGGGCCTGAGTGAGGTAACCCAAGAAGACCATCAGAGTACCGAACTGGAATGTCAGGAAGAGCGCCATAGACACCAAAGGAGATGAGGAGATTCAGCATATCTGAGGCCCAGAACGCGGCGTGCTGGAGGAAACTCGCTGATGGGCTGTCCTCCGCAGTGGGCCGAAGGACCCAAGTAAGTAAAAGTATGCATATACTGCTTCCTGGGTGGCCCAGGGTTTTGTTTCTGTTATTTCACTGTTGTGTCCATGTTGGTATTTAGTTCCTGGTTGCTTTGTTCTCATCTCTCCCATGTCTGGTGCTTCTAGTGTCATTCTCATTTATGCTAAGTTAGTCAGCCCTAGTTTAGTGGCCCCATTGTTGGTTTTGTTATCGTAAGGTCACTTCCTGTTTTGTTCTGAGTGTGTTGTGTTTTGCCTTCCCTGTCTCATTAGCCTGAGTCTGTTCATCTGTGTTCCCACCTGTTTCCGATTCCCTCGTCAGCCCTGTGTGTCGTTAAACCCTCCGCCTGTGTGTGTCCTTTGTCCAGTCATTAGTTGTGTTTACACTGTCTCTCAGTCAAGTCAAGTCAAGTCAAGTGTATTCTCGCCATGTCATGTTTTCTCTGGAGAGATTCTATGTCAAATGTGGCACATCAGTGATAAAGCCTTTGTGTAAAGTTACACGTTCCTGAGTCTGCATTTGGGGTCCTCCTTCCTGCCTTCTGCAGCAGTTCATGATAAGTGGGGTATAAACAGACTGGAAAGAGGTGAATGAAAAGAAACACAGTGCATCATGGGAACCCCCCAGCAGCCTAGGCCTATTGCAGAATAACTAAGGGAGGGTTCAGGGTCACCTGATCCAGCACTAACTATAAGCTTTATCATAAAGGGTTAAGCCTAATCTTAAAATAGAGAGGGTGTCTCCTGAATCCAAACTGGGAGCTGGTTCCACATAATTGCTTTGGATGGAGCAGCTCTCATTTCTAGAAATCTAGAAATTTTATTAATGCTCCAAAATCCTGACTCCCCAGGGTTGAGACCAGGAAGCAGAGGTGCAGTCTTGCTCTCTGCAGCTTCTCTCCTCCTGCTACTACCCCCCCCCCCACACCCCATCCCCATCCCCATAGAGAGGGAAACACAAATGTAACACCAGCAAAAAACTATTTAAGCATAAAAAAAGCTCAGGTCGAGGAGGAGGAGTAGCAGCAATCTTCCATTCCAGCTTAGTAACTAATCAAAGACCCAGACAAAGTTTTAATTCATTTGAAACTCTGACTCTTAGCCTTCTCCAGCCTAACTGGAAAATTCAAAAACCTCTTTTATTCGTTATCGTCTATCGTCCACCTGGGCCTTACTCAGAGTTTCTGTCTGATTTCTCAGACTTTTTATCTGATTTAGTGCTCAGTTCAGATAAAATCATTACAGTGGGTGATTTTAACATCCATGTAGATGCTGAAAATGACAGCCTCAAAGCTGCATTTAATCTATTATTAGATTCAATTGGCTTCTCTCAGAAGGTAAACGAGCCCACCCACCATTATAACCACACTCTGGATCTTGTCCTGACATATGGTATAGAGATTGAAGATTTAAGAGTATTCCCGAAAACTCCCTATTGTCTGATCACTTC
>VOQJ01030239.1:0-12490 GCA_015052665.1 Apistogramma diplotaenia
CAGACAGTGTTGTTAGTCCTAACATCACAATATAAGATGATGAAGAACTCTTGTAACATCTTGTTGGACCATGAGTCATTTTGATGACATTAGAAAGTGACAATCTGCCTCTGCTTTGGTGTGGGGATGTTGACCATTTTATTTTATCATCTTTAGATGTCCATGTCTCCTCTGTGGTTGACAATTGTTGAAAATCTTGGTTTTTATCTGATGAAGGGACACCGGCACACTCGGACTCTGAATCCTCCTCATTGTGGGAAAATTGACAATCTGGATCATCAGTAGCATTTTTTTTGCAAATTTTAGTTAAAAACAAAACAAATTTCATTGTCCTTTAGCTCTGAGGGATCCTCCATCTCTGAAATCTCTTCCTCCCAGTTCATAAACTGCGATAAAGCTTCTTCAGGTGTAAATTGTCTGGAGACAAGGACAGGGGAGAGAAAGTCCCTCTTCTACACACAACTAGTTCTAAATGGCTTTTCAGAGGCAATCAAACTAAAGTATATCAAAGATTTATGTTTATTTTGGATTTAAACAGCTATTTTGTGTCTGGGTCAAAATGACCCGCAACATCATCTTTGTATACAAACTCTGTGCAGACACTCCACGACACACCAAAGAGTCCAGATTTTACACAGCAGTTCATGACCCTAGATGAGGAAAAGTCATAAAATTTCATGGAAAAAAAATAAGGATAACCTGCACTTTGGTCAACACAAAAATTGAAATGGGTCAAATTGACCCTAAACATAATATAAGGGTTAAACCAATATGGTGATTAACTGTGATAAATTAGGAAACAACAACTATTGCTGACAGATCAAATTCACATGAACTGCTCTCATTAATCTGAAACAAATTCCTCCACAAATAGTGACACAGTTGCTCCAGGATGGCAATTTAACTGCAAAACAATATAGACTCAGTAACCAGAATACAAACAGTTGGCAACCAGCCAAGTCAAGTTCTCTGCTGCAGACAAGCAGAACTCATCAGCACAGACTGTCTCAGACTGATTGCAATTATATTTGCAAACCTTTGCCAATCTGTCTGAGAGTGATTGGAGACAGGTTGCCTCTCACCAGGTGATTCGTGCAGTCACCTTGCACTTGAAAGCGGTTGGTCCAAACCAGTTGTTTCCTGCATCAATTTCCAATCAATCGCTGGCAGCAAAAAATTCAATGCAGTCACCGGGCAACCACAGATTTTTCCTAGGAGGAGGTTACCGCCCAGTTTTTACTCTAGTGTGACTGAAGCTATAAGGGACAAAGTTGCAGGAAACCACATTTGGTGAGTTGGGTGGTTGAAGAGCCTGGGTTGTGTTGGTGTATTCAACAGATTCCCAGATTTTTAGTGTGCTGTGAGGAAGTGCTCAATGGAACATAGTGCAGTCAAGTTAATTTCCACTGGAAGCTCGTTCCAAACTTCAAGATATTCAATTAGAGATGTTCATTTACAGTCTGACCCTTCGGGGGGAAATTCTCAGCGCACTACCCTATTAATGTAAGAAAAAAAAAAGAATAAATAAGCGGGGAGCATACGCCTGTTTATGGCTTTGACCTGATGTACTGCTGGATTTAGTACTGCTCTCTTGAAATGAAAAGCGCTGTTTAGTCTCCCAGTCATAGCTGTAATCACAGCTCTTGCTACCAGTGTCGGGTCAGTTTGACACAGAGTTTGTTCTTTGCACCTTGTGCAAGTTTGAGATTGACAGTGAAATTGCAGACACACATGCACACATGGCTAAAATGGGACTTCCAGAGAGTGGGAGAGAGCTTAGAAGAGCAGCCAGGGTGCAGAGGTGCACAAGGAGAACGACCTGAAAAGGGGAATCAAGTTCATCTGAAATTATAATCAGTTATTGTCGTCGTAAAAGCATTTTTCCTGTAATACAATCACTTGGATTACAGTTCTGTTCATGTAGAGTTTAAGCTCAGAGAGACGAGTTCAAATGTGAGATTTTGCAAGCTACATATGTAGATAGCATTTAGTGCCGTATATCTGGTTGTCTAGATTTCATATTGTGTATTTACACATTTACAGCTCAGCGCTAAAAGATTTTTTAGCATTTTGTTCATATTTCTGATGCTCGTGTTACTGATTTTAGATAGCTCCGTCGCTGTCTGAAAAGCTGCTGGCTTAGCTTTGGCACTATGTAAACAGTGCACTTGATTGATTAATAAAAATGCCTGTAACACTGGCCTGATCTTCCCTGCCACCCCACCCCCAATCCACCCAGACGTAGCTGCTACCAGCATAATTTGCCTAGTAGATAAAGTATCATTTTATGTCACTGATAATGGTGCGAAATGATAAATGCTGCTCACATTTTTTTTGTGGCCAAGCAATGCATTCAGTTTAGGTATATTAAACGTGCAGTCATATAAAGAATGTTTTCTACTGTTGAATTCAAATCACCCTTTATGAAACTTTTTTTTCTCCTGGTCCTCCCCGACTCAGATTCTATTATATAAAGATGCCCAAAAGGCAAATTGCATTGCGGAATAGCTGATGAAGTGCCAGATACATTTCATTAAACTCAGATGAAATAAAGTAATAAGAGAGCGCTAAAAGGAACACAATGCTAAAAGGAGCCATTTATCAATTTAAGCCTGAGTGCCTTAGTGGCCTGTTGGTAAACAGTGAGATCTCACTTCAGATACCATGGGAGACATTCAGAGACGTTTCTTCACCGGGGATGCTGGCAGAATCTCTTCCATCCTGATATATTTTACAATTAGTCATGTCTTCAATCCACAGTCGGTTTAAAAATGCTGTTATTGATATAAATACCTGTCTCCAAAGAGTCCAGCCTACAGTCATTATTCCACTCTGAGCGCTGGGTTCCCTATGTCTGCGTGAAATATGAGAAGCAAGGGGAAGCTATTGATCAGCGTTGTTGTTTTTATCCACGGCCTGTCATCAAAACGAAGACAGTGAGTGACAGGTCTTCACAGCAACACTGATAACTGCGCCCAGAGGATCCAGAAGACCGTAAAACAGCCGTCTCAGTGCTGCGTGACCCTTGGTCCAGTGTCAGTTTAATTCATTGTTTGACATATTGATGTAGTCATCACTAAAATTAATGAAATCAATTTTCAAAGCTGTCACCTGTGATGTATTAGGTCGTTGATTTTAATGCGAGGCTTGTGCCATGATATAGGCCTTTCACAATTATGCTAATGAATGTGTCAGCTTTGATTAACTATCAGATGCTCGGGTCCTGTAATTACCGTGGCTTGGCTTTGTGGCCACGTGCGCACGCTCCTGTCCACTGTTTGCTCATCTGTGTGTGTGTTTGTGTTTGCAGGTGGAGCCGTTCCTGCCGTATGAGTACACCTGTGAGGGAATGCTCGAAAGAGTCCATGCCTACATTCAGAACCAGGTGGGCTTCGGCACTGGAATTCTCAAACGCGCTGTAATGGATGTTGATAAATCTAAGAGCAATGATTTGTTGGCACATGATGACTCCCAGCAGTTGGTCCCAGTTTGCTTTTGTGAATAAATGTGGAAGCTTGAACCACAAATTCATTGCTATTTCTGTCCTTAAGGCCCTCAAGGAACTGGTGTTTTTAATAAACACGGGCACTAATGTGTTACTGTTGTGCTTTTTATATGTGGCTGCAACCAACCTTTCAATCTGCAGTCTCATTATGACCATTTGGATGCATTGCAACCTGAAAACAGTTATTGTACCTGGACAGGAGAATGTACTGAGCGAAACCCTACTGAGTGGACACATCTGCTTTTCAACATTTCCCGTCTTTAAGCCAAGCGAACCTAACAGGGTGCTGGCTCTAGCTTCAAATTTCCAATCGAGATGAGCGAAGGGTATCAGTGTTCTTACCTTATAGAAAGAAAATGAATAAATGCATGTCATTTTAAGAAGATTGGGGATATCCCACAGAATGAGGAAGTTGCTTAAAATTCAGCTCTAGAAAGATCTCGTTCTGATCTGTTAACCAGGAATAAAGATGTAAGATTTTCAGTTATGTGCATAACAGTTTACTCTCCTCAGTCATGTTGTGAAATCAGTGTTTTTGAAATACTGGGAGGCAGTGAGATCAGACCCTGAATCATATCATATCTTTGAAGATCCATCTTTATTTGGGTATAAAAGTGGGTGAGATCTGAGAGACCATTTGGTCCATAATGAGTTTGTTCAGGGCAGAAAAAAAACTTCACACCCAGTTGGCCAAACTCTCTAAAGTCCTCTTGCAAATGGGGGAGCTGTCCCAGTTGCCATTGTACAACTAAACAAATTAAGAGTGCGATTACCTGCATGTCCTCTAACATTGTGTTGATACGTTGCCCGTGCTGCTTCACATACATCAGTAGAACCATTGGAAGCCACTAGAAAACTGCTATTTGACAGTAGGCGATATTCCAGTTGCAGCACTTTGGCTTTTTTGATATTCAACACCATCGAGGGGTGGAGACAATAACATGAAGGAAAGAGAAGCATTCTGGATATGTATCTTACAGACATTACATACACACAAATCTGTGCATGAACCACACATGCAAACATTTAACACACAGGTCAGTGACTCGTCTGTGCTTCATACCAGATTTTGTTCCTACACCATAAAATTTAGTGCTGCCTCAGAGCACACACACAAACAAATGATGAAGGCCTGTCTTAGAACACTTTTATTATTTTATTCCATCATACTCAACCTCACAGTTTTAACACAGAAGATTAAAAACAAACACATGATGGTTCACAATGAAAACAACAAAATTACAAAGTAATATAGAAGTCTGCATCATACATGTGTGTGTGCACACAAACACCGTTATTAAGTGTGGGCTTGTGAGAATATAAAGATTCAGAATTTTTTGTTTGAATATAGACACAGTCGTAACTGACCTCAGGTCAGCGGGCAGCTTCTTCCAAAGAACAGGACCAGAGTAACTGAAAGCATCCTCAAATTGCATGTAAACACTCTAAGGCTAAGAGCATTTCTATGAAAATAATAATGAATGAGCCCCAGTGTCACTCAGGGGAATAAACAAAGAACGTTCACTCTTTATAATATTATAGTTTCTTTTTGATTCAAATGTCAAAAAGGCCAGGGACAGAAAACTGAATGGTGAGAGCTTCATTTGGAGCTATCAATTGATATGGCCAATGTTTAGTAAGTATTAGAAGGCATTAATACATTAATTAATCCTGTGTGTCTTTTTTGCTTTTTTAGCATTCAGTCCACTGCACGGTGTCATACGCAAGAATACGTGTGATTAAATTTAATCCACATTAACCTGCATTACCTTTTGGGGATTTTAATACATAAAGATTTGGTATTTTTCTATCTTTTTTCTGTATATCATAAATCAAATATAGCTGATAGTATCAAACAGTTTTTGATTTAGAGCCTAGTTGTGATGTTAAATAGATGTCACTTAAGATTAATATTATCACATTTGTGATCCCGTTGATGCTCTTGGCAGACTACTGGCACACAAACTGTACGTGCAGTGTGTTAATGCGATTAATCGTATTAGTCCTCTGACTGAATGTGAATGATTGAGGTGTTTCTTATGCAGGAGTGTTCCCCAAATGCCTGATACGGGTCAGATGGACTGAAATGTTGCGGTGTAATATATACCATCAGTTTAATCATTTTTATGCCCACTTTTGAAAATGTGTCTCAGTGGAAGCAAATGCAGTTCCGGGGTGGGTTACGGCTGGGGAGAAGAAGCATAACATTTAAACACAAGGTTAAGAGCAGAAAGGATGCGTTTATTCAATTCTGCTCATCAGGTCGATTCCCTTGACAGAAGAGAGGAATTAATTGGCTTTCATGTGAAGCTCCAACCGTTTCACCGGCGCTCGCTGTTGCATTTTAAATCTTTGCTCATGAGCCAATCCATTTTAATCTTGTTTTCATTGTATTTTTATATTCCAAGTAGTTTAGTCATTTATTAATTCTATATCTATGTGTAGAGATACATGAACCACACCTAATGCATTCAGCATCTTGTTTTTGTTTTTTTTGTTTTTTTTAATGCCCCTCAAATCCTTCTCCTCGATTATCTTGATGGTGTATTTATTTTTAAACGTATTCATTTTGTATTGAATTGTCATAGTGGCCTTATTTTAAAGGGATTCCCTTTGTGGATTGTTTTCAGTTGCTTGTCCACAATATTTCTCCCTCTGCTAGAGTGGCTGGGTCAGCAATTAAATCCCTTTTTGCTGGCGCCAGCTGCAAAAGAAATAGATAAGCACAGTGATTTGTTTTTATTATTTTTTCTTTCACTGATGCCTCAGGATCGTAGTGATGAAAGAGAAAAATATTGCTCATATGTAATGTACTTCAGTTCCAATATTTGCACACATCAAAATGAGAATCAGTCAGCAATCTAGATGTGTTTAACCTTATCAGTGTTTGGCATTCCTACGACTGTAAAGTTATTTACAAAAGAAAAGAAAATCATCTGAGATTTTAACACGCGCACATGCACGTGCACACATTTATATGCAGTATATTTACAGATGTTGTTGTCCTCTGCAAGATGTGTCATGTTTTGATGGTTGGTGTATTGTCTGGCAGTGGCAGGTTAAGGAAATGTGTTAGCCTGTGTTCTGCTCTGACACCCTCTCTCTCCCACTGTCAGAAATAATATACACACAAAAAGTACACACACACACACACACACACACACACACTCAGCGTGCCGTGACTGACTGAGACTGTTACTAGCCGCCTGGTGTGTACAAGTGCAGACTTCCAATCAGACTCTCCTCCCTGTTCTTTCTGCCACTTTTCTTAAACCTTCTCCTTCCTCTTTTCCAATTTTATTTCTAACTCCTCAAGTTCCACAGATCCTTTAGCTTCATTTTTCTACTTTCTGACCGAAACGGTCATACTCGTTATCTCCCACTATGAATTCTGTTCGCCTCTGTTCACTCTAGCAGAGCTCTAGCCCATCTGTGACCCTCATACAATAAAGTTTGATGGCAGCTCAGTAGTTTGTTTTTTTTCTGAAAGCATGGTCTGTGTGATGACACAGTAAGGCACATTCATTTCATACACACACACTGGCTACCTCATTAGTTACATACATGTTAATGCAAATATCTAATCAGCCAATCACACAGCAGCATCACCAGCCTGTCGTGGTGTGGGTGAGATCTTCTTGCCCTTGGTACCAACTAAGCCTTCATTTAACGCCACCCACAGCCTAGCTGAGCATTGTTGCTGAGCATAACTGGTTTCCACATTACATATACACAATTAACACAGATTTATTAAATTTTTTTAATAATGATAGTCTTACATTTTATATTTGTAAAGTTGCAATTGATAATGTATAATTTAATGCAGACAAACCTTCAAGGTAATAAAGGCAGTCACTGGTGGAATGAATAATGACAAAAAATAATTATTAAAGATTTAATAAAGTGTCAAGCCTTCGGTCTCCTCGCCTTGCCCCTTTCACACTTCCTTATTTCGCTGATGAGCTCTGTGTATGTGTGTGTATGTGTGTGTGCGCGTGTGTGTGTGTGTATGCAATCAGGGATGTAGTCTGTTTTTAGAAGTGGAAGTGCAGCAGAGATGGAGAGATTGGAAGTTGGGTTATTGCCTGCGGGAACTAGGAGCCTATTTAATAAACGGATCTGGAGGCCAGAGGGACATGTCAGAGAAATGTTATTACCTGGGTTTTATGAATAGCCCCGGCTAAAGGGGGGATGTAGTCAGGGCTCTCACCACAGGACTAATTCTGCCTCCAAATCTTATTTGCTATTGGGAGCCAAAACCTCATCCATATCATTTCTACAGAGGATGACAAGGACCTCCCAGTTTTGATGAGCAACTTTTTGTATTCAGTAGTTCCTTTTATTTTTTTAGTAGCATTAATTCTGTTCCCAAGCCAAATGTATGTGTTTCCAGCTGTGGACTATAAGAGGATTGTTTTTTCTTGGTTTTATTACATATTTGTTGGTTTTGTTTTGGAGGTTTTTGCATTTTTTCCATTTCCTTCTCTTTCCATTTGCAGGACTTTTGCTCCCCTGAAGCTCCGTTTCCTCCCGTAAACTCATCTCAGACTTGGTTGGGTGGTGCTCCGAGTCCTTTCGCCCTCCTACCCAACTCCAGAATCCTAACTTGGGCCTTTAATGCCAGCTCCTTCTCATCCTGGCCTCCTCTCAGCGCACTCCGTGTTTTGGCTTCACTTGAGAGCCAATCGTGTGTGAAGGCGTGCCAGACGGCAGGATTAATCTGCGAACCCGCCTTGTATCGTTTCATCAACATTAAGGAGGCTTTCACCGCGTAAGACCTTCTTTCTCTCTGATTATTAGAAAGTAACTTTAATTTTTTTTTTTTTTTGTAAGCACATCTGCTCCTGTCCTGGCTCAGAAAAATAAACCAACACATGATGTATAAATACTATGTTTTTGTTTGCAGCTCTCGGTGAATTGTAATTTATCAGTATCTAACTGTGTTTATAGGTTAATATGAGGTTGCTTTAAAAAAAGCTGATTCAAGGAGCCTCACTGATCCATAGTTCATGTTTACATGTGAATGTGATGTAAATTTATTCAACAGGAAAAAAAAAGAAAAGAAAAAAACTCATTCAAAATGCCAAGTGCACTTATTTTTGCAAAATGTAACATCTTAAAAATGCATCTCATTGAGCTCATCCTGCAAATAATTATTTGATTGCACCACTCCATCGAAACAGTGCCATTCCTCATTTGCACTGAAAGTTTCAAATTTATGCAGTAGTATAAAGTACTGATGTAGCAACTGTCTCACCCTCTCCTGCCCGTCATTCACCTCATGCTGCACAACAGTTATAGTAAGTTTTTTAATCAAGAGTATTACGAGTGGATTTTATGTATAAATTATTGAGGGAAAAGTGAGTTATTACTCATAAGTTGCGGTCTGATCCTCAGTCTGTTTACTGTTTATTGAGCACACAGAATAATCATTCACAGCACAGACTGAAAGAAGTAAGTGAACTTGTGATTTTAGTCGTATGTTGAGCTTTCTTTATCAGCAGCAACCTTCACTGGGTGTTTCATATCAGCTTCCAGGGTGCATGTCAGTGCTTAGGGAATTCAAACCATTCCTCCAACAAAGCTTTCAATATTTCTGGGGTGTACTGACTTAGCCTCCTAGGGTCAAAGAGGTTAGGTTAGGGTCAAGATTCCTGCTTCAGTCACTGTGCTTCACAAGTTGGCACAAGGTTTTGGTGCACAACACTTCAAACATAGTGCTGCGCATTTGTTAAAATAAGTTCAACTTTTCTCTCATCTCATCTCTACAGAACATTTCCACAGGAATTTTGTGAAGCAGCTGTTGTTAAGTGTTGCTGCTAACTATGTTCTCACTTCTTGTCTTTGATCTCAGCCTGGACTTCCAGTGTGAAGGCTTGGAGTCAGAGAAGAACCACCTCTTTCCTGCATTCTCAGCAGAACACGCTGAATGTGGCCTGCAGCACGACCCTCTTCTGTTCAGCTGCGCTGGCTCCAGTGCCAAATACCAACGCCTTTGCCCCTGTAGGGACTATCGCGATGGCCAGGTGGCATTGTGCAGGGACTGCCTATGACCAGAAGAGGACCTGGAGGATGGAGGCTTTTTGGAATCCTCGGATAGGTTCGGGCAGACCTAGGAAACTCCCTTTGGCACGAGACTCTGTGATAAAAGCGGTAAAGTATATACACTGGCTGTGCTTCCTTACCTCTGACCAAGAACTGGGTGCCAAAGTAGGTAAGGTGTAAACCTCTCAGGGAACTGCATGATTGTACTTTGAATTTGGAAGGTTTGAGGAGCCACTTTACAGGTGTTCAGCATTCAGACCACAGTCTTCACAGAAATCATGATGAAACGTGTAACTTAATGGATAAATTCTAAGAATAATCAAGGAAGATTTCCATCCATCCATCCATTTTCTTCCACTTATCCAATTTAGGGTTGCGGGGCAAGGAAGATTTGATTTTAAAAAATGCAAACGCTTGATTTTTCACAAGTGTGGTTACTCGTTGTTGTGTGAATACTTACAGTGCCATAGTGGACTTGGATATTTGTACTAGATGCACCCAAAGCCATTTACACTATATTGAGATGTATTATTTTAAATGTCTGTGATGATAGATTTGTACATAAGTGTTGTTTAATAAAATACATGGGGAAATATTGTGTCTTAATTTATTAAACTTAAAAATATGATTTACTAGAACTGTGCTAAAGCCTTTCACCATTCAGCCTTTTTTTGTTTGTTTCTTTGTTTTTCGTATATTCAGCCTAGAAAAAATAATTAATATAGGTCTTTTATTTATTTATTTTATTTTAAGAGTACATCCTCCATCAAGGTCAGAGCCCCTTCTCACACGTTCATGATTCAATGCAATTCAATTCAATTTTATTTATATAGCGCCAAATCACAACAGACAGTCGCCTCAAGAAAGATCTGGATCTACACCAACATTTAATGGGGTCTGTCTTTTCAAATGCTTCACAAGGTTTGGTGAGATTTGCCTTGAGGGATTTATTTTGTTAACTTGCTGACTTACAGACACGGTGAGACACGAATCACGATTTAAGATGAGAAAAGTGCTTTGTGATACTTTATGGCAAAAAAATAACAATTACTACTTTTGGTCTGATTTATAGGGACATAACACTTTGCTGGCATAGACTCATTGGTTATAAAGCATGCTTTAGATACAAGATGACACTGTTTGGGTTGAATCCTGCACTAATGTTTCACACACACACACACACACACGCGCACCATTATCTCCTAAGCTGATTTGTTTTATATAATGTATTCCTCATAAGACACACCTTCAATTGTTATACCCTAGCCCCTGGAAAATTTTATACTGTCTTTATAGATAAAGGCTCACTTTCTTAAATAGCAGAACAAATGGTGAAAATAATGGAGTCAGGCATCAACCGTCTATACTTAGATGATAAAAGCACAGCTTCCTATCCCAAAATAGATATTACAGTATGCTGCTATATGACTCGTGGAAAGGGTTTATCATATCACAATAGTGTTCATTTAGTAGCTGTAATTATTCTCCAGCTCACACCGGTTATGAAAACACGCCTTCCTATTAAAGGAGGAGAAAATCCACTGTTACGTTAAAAAATGTATTCTTTAGAGATCACACAGCTAATGTGAGGCTTCAGCACGCTAAGTTGGACACATGTGAAATACAATGTGACAAAGTTTTCACAAATAGGGAATTTCATAACTAAATTATTTTTACAATATTCTGTACATGCTTGTCTGCAGCCTTATGTTAGCCTCTCCCAACAGAGTGCAGAGCAGGACTGTGGATGCTGACCTCCATCTCTTCCATTAGAACTGAATGACAAAAACTCTTCACGGCCAGAATGAACAGGCTGAATGATCACATGGACCAGAAACTACATATAATATAATAATATTCATATGTAAAAGAATGGGCTGGCAATGACAAAAGGATGGCTGCTACCCAAGGCCTATGTGAAACTGCATCAGCATTTAAATATTTAAATTATGTCAGTAGTAATAGGACACATTATTCAAGAGTGATATTCATATGCAATATGATATTGTGTTTTGGCAGATCTGATTTTATCTCCTGCTACCATGCATCACTCACTGTAATGCTGCTCTCAGCTATCATCACTTTCACAATTGCTTCTACTGTTAAAGAAAATATCTTCATGTAGAAAAAAAATACAAGTTTTTTTAAAGAGTACATGGTCATACACACACATACATGCATATATATATATATATATATATATATATACACAATATAAAGTAGAATAGGACTAATTTAAAAATTCACAGCATGATATAAACTGACTCTCATGAGTCACATTATAAGAGGCGCAGTGAAGATAGGAAATGGCTGTTTTTTCCCACACACTCCTTTTCAAGTCCTTTTGGCAGGCTGAGAGGGAAATATATACATTATATAATGAGGCAATGTTGGAAAATATAAAGGCTAATTTCATTTTAGTTCTGTGTAGAATGAACAGGCCATATGCAGAAATTTCTTAAATCTTTACAGTGCTGCGCAAAAGTCTCGCCACCCCTAATTTCTTTATATTTTACTTCCAGGGATCCAGACTTTCTAGTAATTTTTAAAGTGATCTCGAGCTTTAGTTCTCCAGACTTTCTGAAGGCCTTTCAAAGATTTGGACAATTGGCTGTCCAGTCTCATCCTGGATGTCCAGTATCCTTGTACTGGAAAATTGTTAAAACTGTTTTAATTTCCTTTTGTTGTTGTTGTTGTTGTTTGTTTGTTAAGTCACTTAACAGTTAGATATCAATCATTCAAACAAAAACCAAAAAAATAAAGTCCAACAGTCTACACATAACTGAAAACTTAGTAAAGAATACATTTTATATTGTATCTTTATGCACTCGCTGCCAGGTTAAAAAAAGACAGGATTTGTTCACATTTCTTTTGCTGAATCTACAAAAAATTGTGAAAGAGTATGTTTTGCACCAACCAGGCCTAAAAAAAAATATATAT
>VOQJ01030241.1:0-12406 GCA_015052665.1 Apistogramma diplotaenia
CCGCCGCGCGGGAGACGAGCCGCCACTGGGCGGGTGCGGGGGGGGGGGGGGGGGGGGGGCATCAAGCGATATCATCTCTCCAGCATGTCCTGGGTCTGTCCTGGAATGACCTTCTGGTAAAACATGGCCAGACACCTCACCCAAGAGGAACCCAAGTGGTCGTCCTAGTCAGGTACCCGAACCTCAACTGGCTCCTTTCGATGTGGTGGAGTAGCACCTCTACACTAAGCAAATGACCACACAATAACCCCATCTAAAGGGCAGAAGCCAGCCATCCTTTGGAGAGGCTCATATCTGCCAGCCGGTCGCTGATTTTCCTGCGTGTCTTCCCCGTATCTTTCCCCCATTTCCTGTCTGTCTACGCTGCAAATAAAGCCACTGTGGCAACAAAAAATTATTAAAAATCACACTGTTTCCCCTAAATCTGAGGTTCAACTAATGGACGAACTGTGATCCCCATATTGTTGGAGTACACCCTCCGGTACCCCTTCTTGAAGATGGGAACCACCACCCCAGCCTGGTAATCTATTGGCACCGCAGCAGATCTCCACTAGATGCTCCAGGAGTGTGTCAACCAAGACAGCCGTACAACATCCAGAGCCTTCAGCCATCAGCTCACACTGGAGCAATTTGCACCCGAGTGTGAAGCGGCAAGTAAGTAAGAAGAGTGCCCACTCCGGGTCACGGACAAGCTGCTGCCCCATGTGGAGGAATTTAAGGATCTCAGTGTCTTGTTCTTAAGTGAGAGGAGAAGGGAGCGTGAGACTGACAGAAGGATTGGGGCTGCGGCTGCAGTGATGTGGACGCTGCACCAGTTCGTCGTGGTAAAGAAAGAGCTGAGCGTGAAAGTGAATCTGTTGCTTTACCACTCAGTTTATATCCCTCCCTTGCCTATTGTCATGATGCCTCCGAAGGGGGCAGAAAAGGTTCCCACCTCTCTCACCTCTATCCGAGGCGGCATAGTACTAAAATGGTAAATGGTCTGTGCACATCGACCATCATTTCACCTTAATTAGATTCCACAAAGTGCTTTACTCTATGTTCATCCGTTCACAAACACACACCAGCTGCAGATGAACAACCAATGCTGTGATTAGTGGACACGTGAGCCTTGACCACCCACTTGTTGGCTCTAAGCACAACAATTTCCCACTGACGCTCTTATTGTTTAGCATCTGCAATAGTATGTTTTGTAATATGGAAATGATTTACATTCATACTGGACAATTTTGCACCTCAGGATTTACGATCACATACCAAAGTTTAATTACTGTGTTTTTTAGAGATGTCCAGCTCATTATTTTCTTTTTGGTTGGTTCACTTACATCTGTTTTCTGTGGAACTTTAAAATGATCTCCCTTTGAAATGATTGTTGCCAAAGCAGCGCTGATGGATATCTATCCAGAAAGATGCATCACATGCATGCTCTGTCTTTTAGATATGTAAATTAGCAGCGACCACGCTGCATTCACAGATTGTTTCTAATGTCATCCGGAAGTCATAAAATCTGCTTCCACAGTAGCACCAAATACTGCCTAACGACAGAATCGATCACTTGGTGGTGGTCAAAGTGTTCTTCTGTAATGTGCTGAGTCAGCAGGCTGAGACTAGCTGACACCATCACAGTCAAGAAGAATCAACATGAGGAGCGCCGGCTCTGTCCGGGCGGTGGGAGGTGCAGCTGGATTCGCTCGTGCAGGTGTCAGCGAGGAGACAGCTGCCACCTTTCAGAGGGATCACGAAGCTTCTCACCTCTGATGAATGCAGGAGCTACAAACTGGTACAACAGAAGCTGTTTTTTACTGTATAGATTTCCATTTAAGTGGACCTATTATGCTTTTCCTTTTCTTCTGTCATACACCCACATACTGCTACAGAGGCGGATGCTCATATGGATCATGGCAGCGTTTCAATGATGTTTGGCATATATAAGTAATCCCTGTCCTCCAAACGCTCAGTTTCAGGCTGTTTTCACCACACTCGACTCTGTGTCGTGGTAATGAGAGGAAATATACCTAATATGGTCATTTGAGCCGCAGCTCCAGCTGTGACCACAGAAGCCCCGCCCACCTGCAGTTCAAACCTTCTGTTTGAAAGAAGCAGCCAGTCACACTTAATTACACGTTCATCCCTCTGGGGGGCATCTTGGTGATGCTGTTAGTGCCCTTAAAAGTCCAGTTTGAGTAACACATCCAGGACCTCAAGGAGTAACAAAAACTGCAGTTCCTGCAGCTTATTTTTTATCATTGCAGCAATCGTTTTATCATCCCTCCCCCTGACTCTGAGATAAACAGCAGCCATATGGTGATAACGTTGCAAAACGATGTACCAGCCTGGCAACGATATTGTATCAAAGGCTGAGTGACTTTTAAAGCTGTGTTCACACTAATTTGAGAACTGTGTGAAAAAAATGAAGCCCTCTCATTCATTTGAATAACCACAGTCTAGCAACACAGGGAGGGTGTGAAGTTTATTGCCAGTAAAACCTCACAAATAGACAGCATAATGTTTACTGTGCATAAATTACCGCTTCTCACACTATGAACCCAAACCCTCAAGCTGAGATACAAGGCTGCAGATTATCCGCTTTATGAAACTAAAGAAAAATGGCACCACACTCATCATGAAGCAAAGCAGAGAGCTGCACGAGAAAGGAGCATCGGTGGCATGCAGCAGATTTTCACGATGCTTTAAAGGCTCAGTAGGTCGAAGTGTCCTCGATGCAGAAGCGTCTCCTCGCTTCTCCTTCACCCACACTTCTATATTTGGAGTTTGTGTCACAATGCCTGCAGTAATCTTCCAGTCAGGGAGCTGAGCTTATCGTGGTCGTGATCTAAACTCCTTATAAAGTCTCGTGGAAAAAATAACTGACCCCTTCTTTCAATATATTGAAAACATAATATATTTGATCTAATAAACACCTGAATCTCTTTGTATGTTTCAAAGAATTGCTAAATACATCCCATGACAGGAGGAAGGAGCACAAAACAAGTGTGCTGGAAATGATGAGAAACACTAAATGTCTTCACAGGATCTGCAGGCCTCAGCATGTGCACAGAGGCGAGCCATTAAGAAATCTGTTATGGAGGAAAACTGTCAGGCTCTGACAGAGATGATGCAGAATTATCCAAAAACAAACAGGAGTGAGTTATTCCTGCATAAACGGGCTTCAGCGTGCACGTTTCTGAACAGGATGTTACATGAAGCTTTTTCTGTTCTGGAGTCTCGACTCATTTCGTTTTTGATTGATTTTCTAAAGTTGGACGTTTTTTTGTGTGTTTGTTGACTTTTTGGATTCTGGTTTTATTATTCTAGTTCAGTCTGCTGGTTCTTGTCTTGGTTTTTATTCATAGCGGTAGTGACGTATTATGGCCACTGTGACTCGTTCTCTACATTTACTCAAGTTTTGGTTACTTCCTGCTGCTTTTTCTCTCCTTTATGATTTACTTTACTTGTGTTTGCTTTCACCTGTCTGTCATTTCCCATCACCCCCTTGGTGTGTTTATTATAGTCCTGTTTTCCTTTTGTTACATTTGAGTGTATTACCATGCTTCCTCTCTCTGTACATATATTCAAGAGCACTTTGAATGGGAGAAGAAATGCTTGCCAAGCTTCCCTGCAACGGTGTTAAATCTCCGTTCAGAACATTTCCTCTGTAGATTTCTGTGAAGATGATGAGTTTCTTCATGTGAAGGACAAAAGTAACTGACAGTTCAGTGGATTTGGATCCATCACCACCAAAACCTGCCGTCCAGATTCCAGGAGTTAAGCACATCTGCTGCTTTAGGCTGAAATATAACTTCAGGAGTGTGAAGAGCATGCATTTGCCCCCTGAACCCACACCCTGAGGCACATATTGATTCCCAAAGCGTTTACTTAGCAGAGCTACAACTCTAATGGCTTGATTTAATGAAGACTTTGAACGATTTTCAACTGTGGAGCTCCAATAAATATACAGGGATGTTCACCAAGCACAAATGTCTCTGTAACAAGAGTCGCTGTAGCGCTTAGGGGAACTTTAAAAGCAAACCTCACAGTACAAACACACCTCCGCATTTCTGCTCCTTATAATGAAGCTTAAAAGCTTCACAGCATTTAGGTTTGCAGCATTTGACTGACCACACCCTCAGAAATGCTACTGTTCAATAATTCATAATCATTCTTGAGTCAACAGTACTCGGATTATAACTATTTATTAATGTGGTGATTAGAATGACGCGCACGCACCGGGGTGATGTTAATACATAGATTACATCTGAGGGTGGAGAAAAAGCCCAGCGCTGCCAGCTGACTGGTATAGGAGACCTTTAATGCAGCTGCAGCTCTTCATTCAGATGCTGAGTGGAGCAGCGGACGACTGGAGGAGGGACGCTTTTCAAGGAAAACCAGACACAGCTCCAATCTAATCGCATTTTTGAAAGCCCGCTTTGATGCATAGTGAGGGAGTTTCCCTCTCTACCAAGAATATTTAGCTGGGAAAGCGCCGTCCTGGATGCAGACTGAGCGGATTGCGGCAATCAAAGCGTTCTGAATGATCGGAGCTCAGCAGCAGCATCACATTGTATGAAATGCGTCACCGCGAGCCAGTTTTCCCATTTACACACATCGGCTCGCCACTCACGGACTGTTTCCCGCACTGACTGTTTCATCAGGTAAGATTTTAGCATTTTTCCTCCTCTTTAAATACAGCCTGAAGTGATGCAGATATCATCATCTGCGTAAAAACTGGCATTCTTACCCTGAAACGCTGCTGCGTGGAAAGGGGCTAAATCTCGCAGGCCTACATATTACAATAGGTGATGTATTGTCCCGACTTCTGTTCTGCCCAATATTCAAAGCAACGTCCGATGTTTTTTATTAAATTTTTTTTATTTCAAACTGCCCAGTGGATATTATCTGTTAGCAGTTGGCACGTTTCATCTAACAATGTGATTCAGTGCGCATTTGCCATATTAATTGTCTCGGGTTGGTCTTGTTAATGTGCCCGGATCCGTTAATGGGAAAACCGGAGGGCGGGTTTTTGATGTTCTGGAGCTGACTGAGCGGGTCTCATGTGTCTTCTTTTCGGTGCAGGTAACCACATGCGCGGGCCGGTGTCACCGTGCTGAGCCCGGAGAGCACGAAGGGTACAGGGGTCAGTGAGACTTAGAGTGGCCGGAAAAGGAGGACCGGATGACAGCCAGAACCGCTGAGGCCTCGGGGCTGTCGGTGCCGCTGCACCGCTGTCACGGGGGGTTCCAGGCCAGTAACGGCACCTGCGCGGAGCAGCTCAGCCTCTTTCCGCCGTTCTCCTCCACCCTCGCGCTTCTCGTGCTGGTGGCCGTGCTCGTGGGGATCATCCTCGTTTCCCTGGCAACCTTCCACTTCCACAAGAGGAAGCTTCGGAACAGGAAGATCCAACGCGCGCAGGAGGAGTACGAGCGCGACAGTCGCAGCCCCGCGCGCGCCGGGGCGAGCGGGGAGCCCGTGAGGCCGTGCGTCATCGTCCGACCAGTGAGATGCGAGGAGAAGCTCTCGTGTCAGAGCGCGGAGAGCGTGGACGTGGAGGCGGAGGACAAACAGGCGCTGCACGAGACAGTTCCTCTTGACTGTTAACTTAGTGCAACTTCAGGGAACGAGACTGTGGAATAAACAGGAAAAGCAATAAGGCACAAAGAACTCCCACACCCATCTCAGCTGCTTCTAGATGACTTAGGATAAATGCAGAATACTGAGCAGAATAGGCCTAGAGGTAACACTTCACACAGATTAGCTGTGATGCCACACACCTTCCTCTAACACTACTATTTAGCCAATTCCTTTTGGGACTATGTAAAGTATTTGCCTGCTTTGACCTTTGGGCCCTCCTCCCCTTTTCCCCAGCCCAAAAATCTTGTTTAAACCTCAGATATGTTTAATCTTTAAATCCTCCCTGGGATGTGCACATGGTTGTGTTAAATTATTGAGAGCTGGTGAGATAACACAGACCATAACGGCTCGCTGATCTTCCTTGGCATGTCCTCTGACACACTACCAGTATGTAGTTAGTCTATAATGGATGTTGTGGTGCTGTTAGGCAGTGCAAAGCTGCATATAGGCTATAGAAAACAGCTTATTTGTTTGCTGTAGTATTTTTCCTTCAATCAAGTGACTTAGCATATTTGCATAAAGTACTGTCCTCCAATGTCTGTTAGACATCTGTAGGTAGCTCTAGTTAGCCTGACAGGATGCAAAACCTTTTGCTGTAGTTATGCACATAAGATAATTTTTTCCTTTAAAGTGTCTTTAACGTAACTCTTTGGCGCTGATACGGTATTTTTGTTTTTGAGTATTTATAATGTATTCTCTGACATGTAATAAATTGAGAGATCTTCCAAGAGAGGCTTTCAGTTGAATCCAGCTAATTTTTTCCCCTCCTGATCCTTAATATTGTATCATAGTGGGCCTAATAGAAAATGTGTCATTTATTATATGAATTCACTGTAAATGTATGCCATTATGAGAGCTGGAATGTTTGCAGTAACATCATCTTTCTGGAGTTCATATAACCTGCCTTATCAAAGGAAAATGTGTAATATTCAAAGTTTCTAAATAAATACATGATACATAAATACGTTCTGAATGTGTCAGGACTACGTTTACTACTGAAGAAAATGTGCAGCTACACTGGAAACTGAACTGACAGGTACAACTTATCAACATTAATACAACACTTAAAGGCGACATTAGGAGAATGTGTATTATGCCATTAGGTGTACGATACTCAGTCCCCTTAGAGTGTAAAAATGACCTTCCCCAGGGTGCCTCAGAACCCTTGAGCCGTGAACTATTGGGACCCGAATGTCTCCTGAATGCAAAATCAGATCCACTGCATATAAAGCAATATCAGCCATGTACATGCAGGCCCCATAAGTCTTTCTGTGCATATGTACATGAGGGTCATCCACAGACACGCCGTCCCCGAACTTAACGTCTTTCTGCAGCCCACATCGTGTCTTATTGGACATCAGTGGCCATGAGTCGGCATCAGTCAGCATGCTGGCTGAGTATCAGGACACCATGTTCCTAATTGTCCCCAGCAGAAATGCTCGGGCCTAAGAAGCAATCTTTGGCAAGATGCCCCCTCTGGAACATGCACTGACTGCCTGCCCGTCTATTTTATCTAGTTGGCATAAGTGCAACAAAATGAAACCATTTATCCTCGCAGGAAAATTGGAGTAAGTGAGTGAAAGATGACTAATGCAGTCTACAATTAAACATGCGTTTGCTTCACAGCAATTTATAGATGAGAGTCCGGAAGGTCAAACCAATAGTTGACATCTAAAATAAATACAATTAATGCATAATAGTTAGAAGGGTTTGATGTATTAAATGCTGCACTTCCACTGGCTGAAACAGGGAACAGTGTGCAGCAATCATACTCATTATTGACTTGTGTGACACTCGCTTCGGCTAAATGTGGACTTAAATTTTATTTATTTGGGTGGGGATGCATCTCTTGCCAACAAGGCAGAATGAGGAAGTGCACTGGCTGGGTGTAAGAATGAATGTGTGGCCACGGGTGGATGGAGATCAATGGTAACTAGATAGTTTTAATGTTTGGAGGTCAGCGGCTCAGAAGAACTGGAAGTAAGTGGAAGACAGGAGCTGGGCGGGTTCATTGGCTAGGACTCAATTGTGCTCCATGACTACAAATTAGTGGAGACTGTGATGGTCATTCGCTGGAAAGGGGAAGTCAGTGGCTGTGAACTGATGAGACTTAACGACTGTCAGTGGTTAGCCATTAATGGGAGTCTGTGGGTGGGGACAGATGTTTTCTTGTGGATGCTGCTAAAAACGGATTAGGTGACCAGGTGGAAACGAGTAGCAAGGGACTGATGGAGGTGAGTGACTAGAAATGGACAGTGATGGTAGCTAAGAATGGATGGAAGTTACTGGCTGTGAATGGACGGAGAAATGGAGGATGGAGGTTAGTTGCCAGGGTTCACCAGGGCTGTCAAAGTTCAGTGGCTAGAAATGGCTGAAAGTTGGTAATCCATTAAAAGTCAGGTTCTAGGACTTGACGGTGGGATGATGGAATAGCAGTAGCTGGGAATCAATAGAGATCAAAGGCTAAGAATCAGCTGAGTGTCTAGAAATGGACGAAGGAATGGCAGAAGTAGTAGTGAGGAATGGATGGAAGTTATTAGATCAAAATGGATGGATAAATGGGAGGAGAGCAGTCGTTAAGGATGGATCGAAGCCATTGGCTGGGAATTTACAGGGGAGTGGAAGAGGTCAGTAGGCAGAAATGGAAAAAGAATTGTTGATAAAGGAATCATATGGTTCTTTGCTAGGATGAAGGTCAGCAGCTGTAGAAAAGGGACTAGAGAGAGGTCAGTAGCTTGGAATGAATCAAGTCAGTGGAGGTTGGTGGTCTGGAAAGATTGGAGGAATTAAAATGGAGCGAGATCAGTGGCTGAGAGTGAGTCTGCAGGAGGCCAGAAGCCAGGAGCTGGGAACAGACTGCGATCAGGAGTCAGTAATTGGGAATGGACGGCAGTAAGTTGGTCATGAATTATAACTGCTGTTATAACCAGACAAAAGCTGCATGAGAACAGAGACTTTTGTGACAGAAGTTCACTTTGGGAATAGCCTACTTATTGTCCATAACCTCATTTAGAATTAACGAGGCCAGTTTTCACGGTTTTGTAGTCTCAGGAGGCGTGCTCGCCCGTGCTCCAAATAGACTTCACGAGGTGTGCTGGTTGGCCAGTAAGTAGGGCCTCCAGACGCCGTTCAACGTCTTAATTATAGCATCATTATGGCTGCGTGTAATGTACGTGTCACCAAAGGCAACACGCCTTCATATAGATCTACACATCAAAGTAAGACTATGTTTACCGGCTGCCGCCACCTTCTCAAAGGTGAGGATGACTTTCTTTGTCTTGTGGGGACAGAATCTGTAACCAAAGATAATTCAAGGTCTAAGTGGATAAAAAGTGACATCATACAGATGATGATGTATAAAGTCGCTTCTCAGTTATGAAGTAAATGAAGTGAAGAGTAATACAGTAAAAACAGCTGCTAGTTTCAGCCCCCATTTAAAAATGACTCCTGTTAGGTCAACAAAGGGGGCGTGGCCTTCAGTGTAATCGCCGCGTGCGCTTGTGGACGAGTGAACTTCGTGGTGCAGGATGTGGAATAACTCAAAGATGCATGGCCGGGGAGGGAAGAGAAAGGAAAGGAGCTCCACTCAGACGAGGATTTATGGCACAAAAAGATGCAGTCGCTGGTTCGGCTTCGTTCTCGGCTCCACTGCACAGAAACTGTGGACGACTGCACAGCTCGACGCTTGAGAAGAAAGTTCAAAGAGGGAAATAGAAAAGAAAGGACACAGCCTTTGAATTATCCTGCTAGAAACAGGGATGTTTCTGCAGTGCAGGTGGAACATGGCAACGACAGTGTGCAAAGATTTGGCCTCCCTCCAAGCGATGGGAGAACTCAGCTCAGGTTGTTCCTACAAGGCCTGGCAAGTAAACTACTGGGCGCGCCAATTAATGGGCTTCCGGTTGCACTCAATATAAAAGCAACACTCCTGCCAACCTGCCTGCTGTGGAGCATCAGATTTTAAAGGGCTGCACATTAACACAGGCAGCATGGGTGGAGGATAAAAAAACACTTGAATGATAAACACTCCACAGCCCACTGCTTCAGAGGCTGGAAAAATTCTCCGTCTACTTTTATGCAGCAGGAATTCACTGGAATTAAAGCATTTCTCAAGGAGAAGGAATGAATTAGAGCCGCGTCCAGTTACAGCTTCCTCATACTGATAAGGCTGCGCCCTCGACTTTACGGCTCACTCCGATTACTCCGCTGAGCTGCATTAGCAGATTGGTTCTGGGCTCCATATCTCGGCTCAGAGTGATGACAAGTGTCAGCTCGCTGTCAGGAAGAGAGGGAACCGCTGCTCCTGGTCTCACCCCTGCTGTCAGGGTTTGAGGAGGATGATTTGTCACCACCAGTGTCTGTTTATGTGCTTCATTACTGCGGGTTCAAGCTGCGACTGTGAGGGTACATTACCGAGTACCTCCATGGCTCTGTGAGCAAGGTGAGCATCGTTTTTGCTCTTCTGCCCTCGTTCTCTCATGCAGGCCTCAAAGGTCTTCGTTGTCTCAGATGTAAATGATCTCTGCTGATCACAAAGTACACAAAAATCAGATTTCAGCCCGAAGACATCAGCGACGCTCGTGCGTTTGTCTGCATATCAAGCAGGGGGAAGTGCAAAAGTCCAGATTCTCAGATCTGAAGCTTCATTAGCCTTCGTTGGGCTTTGCTTATGACCATCATCAGTGACATTACAATAAGAAGCTTCATTTTCCACCATCACTGATGATGGGAGAGGCAGCCCACCAAAGCCTCCAGCACATCCCCATGCAGACCTTATAGGGTCACTATGTCAGCAGTGGCAAAGGTGAAAGGGGAGGTTTACAACACGGTCGTGAAGCTGAGCTGAAGATGCTAAAAAGGTGAGGCAGGATTAGGAATGAGGACATCAGAGGAAGAGCTCAGGTGGAGCAGATTGGAAAAAGAGGTGAGGGTGAATGCACTAGACAAAGGGTTGAAGATGGAGCTGCCAAGCAGGAGAGGAAGATTCATGGATGGTGTGAAGGAGGACGCAAAGAAGGTTGATGTGATGGAGGAGGAGAAAGAGGAAGAAGAAAGTCAGCTGACCTCCTCTTCAGGCACATAATGATGAATCAGAGCTTCAGTCCAGGAGAAGTATGACCAAAACGGGCCTCTGTGGGGGTAAGTCTGCACTTAAGACTGAGGATTAAGGGTCTAACTTTAACTTCTGTTAAATCCTATAACAGACGTGAAATAAGGAACAAAATATATTCTAAAATGAGGTAAATTATTGCCATCTTACAAAAAAACATTCCAGTTCTGGAGTTTTCCTCTTGGTGGAGAACCAGAGCCTGGAAAGATCCAGTGGAGAGACCCGTTAGCTTCCATTCAAACCATGTGACTGCGGGCCGAAGACAAAACAATGAGCTCAAGAGGCTCAAAGTCCTGCAGTGATGGAAGCGCAGAGCGACCGATACGGACAGTCTTCGATCTACAGCCGGTGAATAATTCAATAAAGCTTATTTAATGTAACGTGTTATTGAGCCACCGTGAGCCGGTCTCGCTCCGGCTGGTGCTGTGGGAGGCTGTGGCCCTCTTTCACCTACATAACCCGTGATGTGCAGTGATTCAGTGCGCGCTCGCCCTGCTTGGGCATTGCCGCAGGTGGATTTTGCAGCCGCCGAGGCCCCACAGGAGCCTGCAGAGCGAGCACAGGGCTGAGCAGCAAATATGTTTCTGGGATGCAAAACGGTTCCGGTTGGTCCTCGTGGTGGAGGGGGGGCTTTGAGATGAGATTACTGATGGATGGGGCTGCTGCCTGCTCACACTCGTGGAGATTAATGGCTGCAAGGCTTCATGTCCTGGATAGTAATCCATTTGTGGGACACTGCATCATTTCCTGACAGCTGAATTAGGGTTTTGTGTGATTGCTCACCTTAGTTTATAGCACACAGGCTTGCAACATCATATCCTGTGAAAGGGACAGTGGCATTTTTCCTAATAAGACTGTTACGTAATGGATGCACTTTCCAGCAGGCACAGAGAGGTGAATCGCTGCAGAGGTTCTCCATTCCACAAACGAAATGAAACTATCCTCCAGAACACACAGATTATCACTCAAAGGAGGAGCCTTTGATTTCGCCTCTGATCAGACTGCAGTGAACTGGTTCCGAGGCTGAAGCCGGGCCGAAGAGTTTAAGTCGTAATGTTTTTGCTGAATAAATGGTAAAATTGTCATTTATACATGCATTCATTGCAACAAGCGGAGGCAAGTGATGGATATGATGTGAGCACACCCATGGCTGCATAAATCGCCCGGCACTCGTGTCCTCGGTGCAGCATCGGTTCCCAGGACTGCACTCTTCTGGACGGAGACCTCTGATGCTGCTCCTGACGCTCCCGTTACCACGGGGACGTTGTTCCTTCAGCTCCTGGTACTTCTCCGTCCGCTGGGATTGCCACTGCTATCACAGGTGCTAGTGCTCATCAACCACCACTAAGTCTGCTTGTCTGTCTGGATGTTGAAGTCCCACTGGACCTTAGCCCCGTCATTCTCAACCACCTTTGGTAGTGTTTCTCTTTCCTGTTGACCGTGGTCCTGCATCTATGGATCTGGTGCTTAGCTCCATGTTCAGAGCCCCTGTGCTGTCACTTAAGCTGGACTTTTGGGTACATCCCATGCAGGAACTTGGTCTTCCATGATACTCCTATACTCCGCCCGTTTTCAGCTGCTTCAGGCTGTGGATGCTCCATGTTTCATCCTGAATTGTGGCTCTGACGCTCACCAACCTTCACCCTCTGTCCTCGGTGCACGTCTTGA
>VOQJ01030244.1:0-12940 GCA_015052665.1 Apistogramma diplotaenia
CCCTCGCCCAGCCCCGCGCTTCCCCCCGATAGAACCCCCCGGCCCCCCCCCCCCCCCCCCCCCCCCCCGCTCCTCATTCCTCCTCTCCTCTGCCCTTCCTTGCTGTCGCTCTCACTTCCATCCTCCACTTTCTCCCCCTAATTTGTGAGCTGCTGGGAGACAACAGCGGATTTGGTGGGGGGGCATTTTTGAGCTCCAGCAGCTGTTTTGAGTTTCGGCTCTCCACCTCCTCCTAAACACATCTCACCCGTCAATCGTGGTTTATTTACTTCGTTTCTAGAAGACTATAAACAGTGGACAGCTCGAGCTGCCCCCCCCCTCGCCCCCCCAATGTCGTCTCAGTGTTTTCATAGATGTAGAATGACACAGGTCAATACATTTAGCTATAAATTAGCTCTTTTCAAAGCACTTCAGAAATAAATTAGTGCATTCTATTTTAGCTTTATTAATAATATCTTGATCCTAATAGTTTTTTATAGCCTTTATATGTTTCTCTGCTCCGGGTCGCATTGAATCTGAGCAGTTATTGTGCCCCTGTTAGGCTCTCATAGCTCCTGGAATGAGCATTTTAAGCCCCTTTGTGCACTTAAAGGAATTACAGCCAGCAAATAAATTCAGCAAATAAACGCTGAATCCTGCAAATTCAGCATTTATTCTTTTACAGTGTTCTGGTGGTGGAAAAAGAAATTACAGGAGGCGTCTTAAATCTTGAAAAGAAAACGCTTGCAGGGGAACATTACGAGGTTTTTTTACTCAGCTAATGAACTCCAAACATTCAGTTGCATATTAAATTACATGTGAAATATGAGCAACGTGTTTTATTGGCCAAAAAATTCTCTGTTCAGTTATTCTGATTTCAAGCTGCTGTCTCATTCCTCATAAAGTATTTTGGCACTCTCACCCTCTTCAGTCGCTGCGTTACACTACTGTGTATGTCACTTTCTATAGTTATATATTGTACTGTAATATTCATTTTCTGACATCTACCTAAAACGATTAGATTTTCCACCAAAAGTCTATTGAGACTGAAGGGGTTACACTCAGGAGATGCTTAGGAGGGGAAGTGATATGTAATAACTGTGTTACAAGTCGTGTCACTGACATAGCTTTTCCTTCTGTCCCCTCAGATTATAATTGGCGAGAGCTACAGGATCTATTTTTTGAACGAAGGCTCCAAGTCTTTTGTGGGGAACCCGTACATTTCTGCTCTGTACAAGCAGGTCGGCGTGTTCGTCTTCGGCTGTGCCATCAGCCAGTCCTTCACCGATATTGCCAAAGTGTCCGTGGGCCGCCTGCGCCCTCACTTCCTCGATGTGTGCAAACCTGACTTCTCTACCATCAACTGTTCTCTGGGCTACATCAGCGACTACCACTGTCAGGGCCCGGAGAGCAAAGTTCAAGAGGCCAGGTACACAGCAAAGCTCCAAAGATGCTAAATATTCTAAAGAAAAGGCTGAAATCTTGTTGAATTGCCATTGTATTTGCAAGCTGTTTCCAAAATGAAGGAGCAGTAAAATGCTGACTGTCGTTTGTTCTCCACAGGAAGTCTTTCTTCTCTGGACATGCGTCATTCTCCATGTACACCATGCTTTATTTGGTGGTGAGTTTCTGACCTGGTCTCATCGTAGTCACTTACCCATCCGTGTTCTTACATGTTCTCACCGTGTCGACGTCTCTCTTCCAGTTTTACCTACAGTCTCGTTTCACTTGGCACGGAGCTCGCCTGCTTCGCCCTTTAACCCAGTTCACCCTCATCATGATGTCTTTTTACACCGGCTTGTCCCGCGTCTCTGACCACAAGCACCACCCCACTGACGTCCTGGCTGGTTTTGTACAGGGAGCCCTGGTGGCCTACTGCGTAGTGAGTGGCTTTATGTTAGATTTGTTCATAAATCAAAGAGAACATCAGCATCTTTAGTTATATATGAATCAAGTTTGCACACATTTATATTTTTCATGACCTTAGATAATAAAAGGAGAGAATCAGGGTTGGAACTAAATGGTATGTAACTCATAAACAGGCCTAAACCACCCCTGTGTTTCCCCCACTTTTTTATTCCTTTGGAGGACTTTAATTCAACATGCAGGGTTTTTTTAATAGTTACATCCTTCTAAGAGTGATGCCATTCTAGTGGATAATCCCCTCACTCTTATTTTGAAAGATGCTCATAACCCTTCTCGTGTCGTCTCCAGTGGCTGCTTTGCTGGCCAGCTTGTTGTTGAGGTCCTCTATATCATTGAGCTACTTACCCAGAGAGGATCTTGTCCAGTCATTATACATACTCCAACTCCACACTCTTGGATTGCAGCTGGCAGCGATCATCCTTGTTGCAGCAGGTGGAGCAGGCGCTTCTCTGTCAAACTGAAGAGGTGAACAGGGACTCCTGTAGCTGCAATCCAAGATGGTGAAGTTGGAGTATAAAAGTCTTAGTAAATAAAATATTTAAAAGGGGAGAAATGTAGATTTTTGGAAACAGAAAGGAGGTTTCTTCATCTACTTCACCTGCACTATGTTGACAAATGAATTTACTTGTCTGCCTTCACACACACACGAGCTTGAGTGATGATGATGATGATAATATGATGTCGGCCCACCCTTTGCAGCTATAACAGCTTTAACTCTTCTGGTACGATTATCAGGAGAAAAGTGTCAAGAAAAATAAAATAAAAATCACCTTCTCGTTAGGTTTGTCCAAAAATGCTAATAAAAACTAATTGGTACATCCCCTCACTCACTTTCATTTAACATTTTGCCCCTTTGCGATGCTCAGATGTTAAAGGAGTTTTCTCTCTGCAGGTATTCTTTGTGTCAGACTTGTTCAAAGCCAAAGGAAGACGTTCCACCCTGTCTTCAACCCCTCTGAAGAAAGACCTGGTTCCTGCAGTAGACATCAGAGAGCGCAGCAACCATCTCATCATGGCATAGAGAAGACTGCAGATTGACTATATCAAACCCTGATCTGTGCCTTTTTCAAATCACTGCTACAGCCACTAGTCAATACTGGATGATGTAAACTTCAACAACCTGGAAAATGCGGACAGATGTGGAACATTGAACATCTCACTGGGTGAGAAGAAGCTATGGAAAAGCAGTTAAGCAAGTTCTGCTTTCTGAATGGAAACTTTTGCCTTTCCTCTGTCTCGCCATTCAATCTCGGTGTGGAAAAGAGAGCTGACCTCCTTTTTATTAAGGGATATTTGTCCCTGTTCTTCTGTTGTGAAGATTATTGTAGCTTCTGCCAACCTAGAAAAGGCAGCTGTAAACAAAGCTGTGTGTGGCCTTTGTGCTTTCTTGCTTCAGCTGCACCCAGCACGGGGGGCTACATTCATATTCCTGCCACACACTCACTATGTGACCCGTCCTAATAAATCATGACAACCAAACAAATTCCTAAATTTCAGGAAGGATGCTGTTTTAGTTTGGTTTTATTGCTAACATAAATAATGTATGTGCAATTTATAGCACTAAACTCTGTATTGTTTATCACCACTCAAATGACCTAAAGCGAGGCTTTCGGGACGCTCTGTAAGCCTTTGAGTTTTTATTATGTGCATGATGTAGTGTTGCTTGGAAGCTGCACATAAGTTACAGTAGTTGGAAAGTACAGTGAGGGCGTATGTTTTGGATGTGGGCCTGTTTCTGCCGGATAGGACGAGCCCCCACTGAGCCGTTTAATGAAATACCTGTTGTATGTACCAGACGGGCGCTCACAAGTGTTAAGTCAAAGTGTGTGAGTGTGTTTGAGTGAGGCCTTTATGGTCAGTGTGCCTTAATGTCAGGTCAGTGTTCGTAGCCTCGTCTCCAGCCAGAGAACAAGCACCTGTTCCAGTGGAACACAGTGGGGTGGGGGGGGGTGTACTATTACTAATCATTTTTATGATTAACATGATGACAAATTCTGTGATAAACTGGATCCTATACAGACATATGCAGTGTATATATACTGTATAAAACAAAGACATGCACCCACTTCAGTACCAAAGCACAATTTAGCAATTGTTTTGGCACATTTTAAATGCCTAATAACTCAGAGTTTTGTAAAGTAATACAAAAGGGCTAGCGACGAGCTGGGGCTAGCTCTGCATTATAATAGACAACCAGTTTATAATGATGTCAGCATGTATGGTTTTGATGTAATTAGCACAGTGATAACTGTAACCACTGGGTGAAGTTAAACTTTGATCTGACTCATTGTTGTTTTTCCTCCATTCACGCTTTGACAAATGTACTCGATATAACATGAGTGGATTGTGTGTTCTTCTAATATGTTGTGTAATGCTGTAGTATGTGTGTGTGCGTGCAGCATGTGTTTTGGTGAAATGTCCACTATGACCCCGATGACACCTGTGCAAATGAAACACGTGCTTCTTGAAGAGGCAAACTTTGGCAAATGTCGTCCAGTGCGGGTGACAACTCGTGATTGTTACGTTACAACAAAGCTCTCAAAGCCGACAGCTTTCAGTACTTTTTTTTTTATTAAGAGTCTCTTTCAGTATTTTTGTAATATTGTGAAATTTTGTACAATGAAACTGTGTGATATCAAAGAAAAAATGTCTTTAATAAAACACAAAAGATCGAGCACCGGTGTGGATTGTGGTGTTTATGCACACAAAGAGAGTTATTGTGGGTTTTTTTAATATATTTTCTTCTGTATGCATATTTCAGTAGCTGGCGAGCCGTGCGTGTGATGGAGCCATTTGGGTGTGGGGCGATGCTAGACATCCATGCATAGCTTCCTGTGGGGAAATAGTGCACATTCCAGGCTTTAACCCCTCTCCCCAATGGCTCTCTGGAATAATATAGAGTCCACACACAAACTGTGCCAGAGTGGCAAAGTACATTCACATGTGAAAATGCTTGGAGGCTGCATAGTTTGCCTGGCCTTATACACTTGAAATGTACTGACCACAGGTTTCTTTATGTGGCAGCATGTTAGCAGCTATGAGTGTGTTCACATGCTATCCTAAGCTGATTGATTTTGCTGTGGATCAGGCCCAGGACCCAGAGGGAGACTGGAGCTGATTAGTTTAATAAGCTGTAAAATGTGTTTTGTTTATTTGACTATGCCAGGGGTAACGCTATTGTGTACCAGCTGCCTTGTGTTATGACTACTACTAAATTACTGTTTCCAGTGTCTTAATTAGCCATAAGACTACACCCTACTGTGTGTGTGTGTGTGTGTGTGCTCTGTGATAGGCTACATTATGGGTTATTTTTAGCCGTTCTATCTGGCAATCTGGAACATGGTCCAAACCAAAATATCTCAAAAATTCTTGGATGGATTCACATCGCTGCAGCGCAGACATTCATACATAATTCATTCCATGAGATCATTATCTTAAACAGCAACAGTCATCACTGGGAGGATCCGTCTGTGGCACATCACCACATCTCAAAAGTGCTCTACTGGTTACTGTGGAGACCATTTGAGTACAGTGAGCTCATTGTCACGTTCAAGAAACCAGTTTGAGATTACAGGTAGCAACAGGTTGGTTCTGCCATTTAAACTGAGGGGGGGGCGGTTTTGGTGAGCCCCAGGTGCCTGTTCTGCTGCAGCTTCCAGCTTTCATGTGTTGTGCTTTCAAAGATGCTCTTCAGCATACGTTGGTTGCAACAAATGGTTATTTGATTTACTGTTGCCTTCCTATCAGCTCAAAGCAGTCTGGCCATTCTCCTCTGACCTCCCATATCTACAAGGCATTTTTGCCTTCAGAACTGCTGCTGACTGGATATTTTCTCCTTTATGGGTCTTTCTGTTAACCCTATACAGGAAGATCCCAGCAGATCAGCAGTTTCTGAAATGTTCAGACCAGCCTGCCTGACTGCAACAACCATGTCACATATAAAGTCTCTTGAATCCCCCATTTTCATGCTCAGTTTGAACTTCAGCAGGTCATCACAGCCATACAGACTGCAAGTTTCCATTAATATTGTATTATTGAAAATATTCTGCATGGTCTCCGTTTGTTCCGCAACGTTTAAAATTCACTTGTTCAGGTTGCATTTCATTTATTCTACCTATGTTAGAATAGCACGTGTCTGAACAGGATCACCATGGTAGCGCAGAGAGCGGTGTGCAGAATGAGGGAAGGTCGACTGTCTTCTCGATGCTCCCCAAGAGTCAGCAGCCAGTTAAACATCAGTAATTACACTATTTAATTTGGGGTGCTGTGGTTACATTACACAGGGCCGCCTACAAGAACCAAATTATACTGTCTTACCAAACCTGCCATGTTTGCAGCACATCAAACACACCAGGACCTTTAAATCCGAGAGCAGAGGTGTTTTCTCTCTTCGACGAACGCTCACAGAAACTGGAAAAAGCTTGACGCGGTGTTTGAGTGTGTGACCCACACATGAACCACTTCCTTAAACCATCAGCGGTGCGAGATTTGTTTCAAAGATATCATCAGCTGTGATTGAAGGCTGTATGCAGAGTGCATTTTAGAAGTCACCAACAAATATTGGAGTCCTGTTCTTTCTTTCTTTTCTTTCTTTCTTTCTGAATGTGATTCAAAGAGGCTTTTTAATCAGCATCTGAAACACTGAAAGACTGGAATCCTTTTCATGTGGTTTGGAGGCAGAAAAAAAGCTGCTGTTGTGTTTTCCCACTGTGGGTTAACCCCTGTTATTTGTGAAGTCGCTGCTCTGTGTGATTTACAAATTCTTCCCATGCACTCTGTAGCACTGTGGTGGTTGGTCTGAAGTGTTGTATCCTTGCCCCCCTCCCCGGACACACACACACACACACACACACATATCGAAGCTTATTTTAATGCATGTTATTAGTGATGGCGTTATGGTGTCATAAATGTCATGAGTCCTTTGAGATGTTTTCTGATAGTTTTGCCTGAATGGAAAGGAAAAGCAGGATCGGTGTAGTTGGAAGAAGAAGAAGAAGAAGAGACCTGATTCTTCTACCTCTGAAACTTTGGCCTGTCTGCTCCTTCTGTCAACTATGAAACCTGTCGCAGAGTTTGGAGCCGCATGATATTACTGGCAGGACTCGCCGAGGTCATCGGTCTTCTCCCTGTGACAGACGGAGGGATGCTGAGAGGGAACGTGGCACACCCTCCGAGTGCCCTAGCTGATAAGTGACCTCATTATAGCTCCACTGGGCATGTTTTTCTTATTCACAGGACAGAATGAGGATGGCTGGCTCCCCCGGGGGACCTCGGCTTTTGAGCCGTGCCAAGTTCTTCGACTTTCTGAGATTTTTCCTTTTCTTGGCTCACAGCTAACAATTAGTTTCCAAGACAATCGATACCAAGCTGAAAGACTCAAGTATTTGCACCGAAACACACCCCAATATGTGATTTCTCCACACCAGCAGCTCATGAGAGCATTTAAAGGGCAGAGAGAACATTTAGCATGTTTTTATATAAGCGTCCTGTATCTACCCCATCATTCACCCTAATACAATACAAGCTAACGCCCCTTCTGAAAACCTCTAGGCTCTAATGTTAGCCATAATATGTTGCGTCCATGCCCAGAAGCTCTCAGTCTTGGCAGACTTTTGGTTTCAGTTCTGCTGCTGTCAGCAATTTTCTCAATACATGTCTGTCCTCTTTTTTCTCTTTGTTCTCTCCTGCGTCTGCAGAATGTAAACATCAGGAAGAAGGCTGCCATAACAACATTTCTCACAGCAGGAACCTCAAACTAAAACACCCTACTTAGCATTAATGTGTGGCTTCTTTAACTCGTTCATGAAGGTTCGGAGTTTCTCTCTTTATGGGAGTCACAGCCCGTGTGGATGGGATCAGGAGCTGAGTTTTTTTGATAATGTCTTTTATTGCCGATGAGGGGGTGCTGATGTGGGCCGCTCCACCGGTCAGTCTGAAGTATTGTGGGGAGCAGTTTGCGCCACGAGCTTTCGTCCTGGATTTTTATGGTCCTCGAAGCACTCATAACTATCATAGTTATAACAATGGCTTTTGTGTGTGCTTATGCAGTCAGGTTTTCTCTTTAAAAAACTTCATTTCCTGACAGTAAAAGCTATTTATGATACGGATTTGCTTTTTTCACCCACGATACTGCGTTACATGCTGTAAAAGGGTGATCACCATAATATTTGTTGCGTGTAATGACATTTAAATCTTCTATATCATCCTTTGGTGATGTTTTTCTCTGAACAGCATTGTCGTGTGTCGACCCCAGAGAGAAAAATGCCCAAAAACGGTCCATTAGATTTCCCATAGTAACTCAGTCTGTATCGTAAACAACAGATCTGATCGCTGTGATCACTTACAGCCCCAAACTTTCCCCTCCACATAAGATTTGACTCATTATAATATTTTGTGTTAAATTACTTTTGTCTTTTAATTTGAACCATGTTACCTCCACCATCATTTCTAATGACCCCCGAAGGCACATGGCACCCAGAGTGTGATGCACAACCAAAAGCAGCCCCACTGTAAACTCTGCTCAGCAGGAACCAAAGTTAGTTAATAAATAACTTAAATGTTACAGTTAAAAGTATAAGCTGAGGTAAATGAATAAATTCAAATGTGTAAAATCATGCACATCCTTATATGTAACATAATTTAATATTATAATTCACACAAAATAATTAAGATTACATTTCATTCAAAAAGTTTAATACACTTTACACAACTTCAGGGCTGATCCCTTTTAAATACAGTAAATTGACAACTTTCAAATTTACTGCGTTGTGAGGTGAATTTTACAGTCGCATCTACACTGCTAATGGAGGGGCAGTGAAAGCTGACAGGTGATTTTAAGTTCTACTTGTGGGATTTTAGACTTTTTTTTTTTTTTGCCGTTTTCTACTAAGCCAAATATATCGACCTCCATAAAATCTCAACACCTGAGCAACATGTTACTTAAAGCCATTAGTCACAGAAAACCTGCCTCCATGCACCCCAGAAACACACTCCATCCCAGTCCCAACCTCGCAAACTGATTTCCCACCCCCAAATCCCAAGGCCATGCACTCCCTCTTATTTCTTTCTCTGCTGAAGAATTTGAACAAATTACCTCCATATGTGTCTGAAGGAGTCCCGCGGGAATTGGGTTGGTGGGGGCAGAAGAATATACTGCTGACAGAACACAAACACTGACTTCATCAAACATTGCGAGCATGCTCTGATGCTCACCATATGCTCACCTGGCACCAGCAGGCATTCGCTGACAGCACAGCAGCATCTCCCCAGCGAGGTTCTTTATCTTCTTCTGCCACATGTTCAGGATCTGGGAAGCGGCGGTAGCAGGGAGGCCGGTCGTGGTAGCTGCTATCACCGATGGGGCCAAACATCACCACACAGAGGCGAGCCTGTGTTTACACAAGCCCTCGAATGATAAGTTAACAGACAGATAGCAAAGATTGAATATGTCAATCAAATTGAAATATTTCTCATGTACATGAGCACAAACCCTGAAGCCCCTCCGTGGAGCCTCGGTGTGTTTTCTGCCTGTAACCAAGGAGAAAAGCCCGAGACAGGAAAAGGGAGGAAAAAAAGAGGCAGAAAGGAATACAGGGTTTAAGTTTCCATGTGTGATTGACTTTACCGCTCAGGTACTGCACTCAATCTCACTCAGACCCGTATTTCCACTGGCACCTGGCCAGAGGCTTTTGACCTTGTTCACTTTCTTTCTCATGCCACTTGGCGGTGACCTTTCAGGCAGTGAAAGCGCGCCTCTGGAGAAATATCGCTTACAGAAAGCCTTCGCTGGCTTTAAAGAGAAAAATCACCTAATTAAGCGCAGCAGTAATTCATACGATCATCAATGTGTCTGGAGCTGCAGTCCTCCCTCTGCGCTGACCTCCAGCATTAGGAATGTGTGATTCGCCGGGGGAGAGGAAGGGCGGACTGCTCCTATCTAGTGAGTGCCGAGCGGCGCTGCAACACGGCTACGGGCTGATCCGGAGGGACCCCGTCAGCGGGCTCCGCTGCCTCCCAGGCGTCTTTAACGCCACAACATTCACGGAGAGAGTGAGGGGGAGGATCTTCAAGGATTTGGCAATACTTTCTGAGGAGCAGAAGAGCTCTCCCACTGAAGGTTGTTTTACTGTGTAGGATTTCATTTGGACAGTCTGCTCAGCTGATTCGAGATCCTTACTAGAAATCCAGCATCCCAATCCACATATGATTGAAGACAACAGTGGCTCTGAGGTCACTGAACATTTGAATGTAGCATCAGCACTTTTTTTATATATATATGAGTAGACACAATTCTGACTAAGCAACATGTTTAACTGACTCACATCTTGGGGAAGAGATGGAGGGTGAAAGTAATTGTGAAAGCATGGACTCAGCCTGTTCTCGTAACCAGCACGTAGTAATAACAAATGTGTGACATGAAAGTGGAAAACCCACAAGAAATCACATCATCCGGAAGAAGTCCCCATCAGCTAAACGGGGCGATTTTCTTAATCTGATGACTTTCAAAACCCACAACTTCACTCTTTACCGTCCCTGCTCACTCTCACGGCTCTTGTTGGCTCTGTTTGCAGCTCTTCAGACCTAATCTACTCCACAGCCGCCGAAGAGCCGCCCGTGTCCCTCGGCACCTGACGAAGAGCAAACAGTGAAGAGGAGAGAACGCTGGATGCTAATCAGATGGACACAGACAGCTCCAAATCAATGAGGATGTTGAGTTTCCCCCAAGTGGCCAAAAAAAATCTATTAATTCAGTTTAAAAAAAAATACATGCAGTAGAGATATTGATAATTATTTCTACAGTGAGATGCTGCATATATTGATAAACTGGTGGTAGCAATATTGATGAAGTTCTGTTGTTGCACATCTGTTAGCGTAGGCTCCTTTATTCTACCCACACACACGTACAGTGATCTTGATTATTGATTATTTGATTAAGCCAGCTGTGTGATAGCTCTAATGTGGAAACCTGAATTCACTGCACAATACATTTTTAAGCAATTAATTACAAAACCAAAAGTTGGACGCAGCAAATGTGACACTCACAGAAGCAAATTCATATTTACTTTCTTTTCTCCGTGTCACAGGCTTTACAGGGTTAACAGGAAAATGTATGCAAGCGACAGAAGAGCTCCAGGAAACCATGATCTGGTTAAATATTTATATGGGAAAACAACACATCCAAGAAATAAAGATAATATTAAATGTCGTCAATAATGTATGCATAGATATGAATGAAAAACAAGCTGGTATCAGAAGGGATATCAAAGCAAAGTAACTGAAATTGTCTCATGTGTTGGAACTTGCATCAGTTCTCAGACACTTAAATGTTCTCTCAGGAAAGGGGGGGGGGGTCTTCAGCCTCTCCTCACTCCAGGCAATGCAGATCTCTGAATGATGCCTGGCCTTTCTCCGGAGCTCTGGGATGAAAATCCTGTTTAATGTCTCCACAATAGCATTCCCTGGGGTTATTTATTCAGGAATGTTAATGTGCTTAGAATCTACTAGCCACTGTGGCCTCTGACACAGGCTCCTCCGGGTTTTCCTATCAAGCATTCAATCAGGCGCAGCATTAGCTCTTTGGTGCCGCTGCCTTATGCTTAAACAACAAAGATAGACGCGGCAGGAATCTATTGATAGCCCTGCAGTCAGACAGTGCAGCCTATCAGTTTGTGCAAAAGCCCGCCTCGAAGCTGCAGCCACGCAGCGTGCACCTCCGCTTCAGTCTGACACTGTAACATGCATTTGGAAACATAAGAAGTTTAATGTTTGTGAGAACATGGACGTCTTAGCATGTCTGTCATGCACTGTAAATGCTGTATTCACATGTCCTATTCCAGGGTCTGTGCTTTATGTCATGGTTTGAAAAAGCAACACAGTTACAAGATGAAGTGGGCCTCTCTGTACATATGAGATCCATTACTTTTCCACATTCATTTAATCTCTCGGTGGGTCCCTAAGTGGAAACAGATGCACAGAGCAGCATGATTACTTAACTAAAAATTCATGCGCTGCAGGAGTTATTAACTAACAGCTCGTGTCTTTGCACTGGACCAGTTTTTAAATGCGGTGTTTGAGTTTACTGTAAGTCCCTAGAAGAATTGTTTTAGAAAACTTACTTACTTGATGTCTGTGGACATCAATGAGAAGATCAATAACACACGTCTGTTATAAGCTACCTCCAGCAGCTGGAGCAAAATATCAGCTAATCAAAGAGCTAATAAATTGAAATGTTGCATTGTTAAAATTGAATATTAATGATATACAGTAGTGTGCAGATGTTTTGAGCCATCCCTCTTTGCTTTATATATGCTAGGCTATGCTTTTCGCCCCATCACCCTGCAAAGGATAACAGGAAGAAAGTGGATGGATGGATGGATGGATGGATGGATATTATGAAAACTGGAAATAGGTGCAGCAGTTTATTGAAGCATGAACAAACGTAAATGGGAATACAGCATGGAAGGCAAAAACATTTCAAAGGAGCTTGAAAATCCGTATTTGTTAAGACCACAATTTGAACCAAAACTTCATCAGACCTGTTTCCACTGATTCTCAGTCCAGTTCTGGTGTTATTCAGCATGCCTCAGCCTCTCCTCCCTGCTTCCCTGCCGTAGGAATTTCTTCTTGACAGTCAACCTTCCACTGAGTCTGTTTCTGCTGAGGCTTTGGTGAACTGTAGATGTTGACCTGAAGGCCCAGATGCATCTCTCAGCTCCTGTGTCAGCACCTGACACAGCTGGGAGGGTTTTCCTGTTTCTTAAAGATAGTAGATATTTTTTCCCACTTCTGCTACTTGTTCTTTTGTCCTCCACTTTCCCAGTTTCCTCACACCATGCTGAAACATGCCAAGTTTTCAGTAAACAGCTCTATGGGAATCATCTTGTTGGTGTAAAAATACAATTTTACGTATGTCAAACTGTGTTATCTTTGGCATTTTTTTTCACTTTTCACTTGGCATACTGTAACACCCCCCCCCTCCCCCCTCTACTTTCCTACCTCCTCCCCCCCCCCCCCCCCTTTTCTCCTTTTCTTTCCC
>VOQJ01030244.1:27678-38895 GCA_015052665.1 Apistogramma diplotaenia
TCAGTGCAGTTCCTCTTTAACTTGTCTTTAAGTTTTTGTGCAAAAACAAAATCTGTCTTCACCACTGTGACTGTAGGCGTGGCCATCAGGGACGTGTAGTTAGGTGAGATCTGGGAAATGTGAACGTAATAAATGTTAGCATTGTAGCTGTATAGCACCATATCTGAATGATCAAAGTGTTGAAACATGTTTGAACAAATACCTTTTAATTTTTTTTTTCTTTTTAAAGCTGAGTGTGACATTTTGTGAACTAATGAAAAAGATTTGCACAAAACTTTGCAGTTACTGTGGTTGAGTTCCAGCTAAACCTGGTTTCTAAACTGAAGCAACAGAGTAACATGGACCACTCTCATTCTTTACTGCTCGCTAAAGCCTCATAGTAGCCACATATTCACAGCACAGAAGACTCACTTTCACCCTTTTATCGCTGCTCACGTATATTTCTGACAGCTACACACTGCAAAACAATGCTGTCAGACTCCGGGCAGTGGGTCAGTCACACCTTTTTTCACCTGTTTCTATAAACTGATCAGGTTCACAGGTGATGAAACAGTGGATTGATGCTGAAAATCTGCCATTAAAGTCGCATCCATAGCATCCCTGATTACAGGCTCCATTTGTACTTAGATTTAACTGTAAATGTGAGACTCACAACTAGAACTGAGTTCACTCACAAATACGCGTGTAGGATGTTATCGGGAGGCATCGATGTAAATCTTTGATTTGCTCACCAAATGACACGCTTACACACAGATCTGTGCGTTTCCCATGTTGTCACATTCAGATATGGTAATACACAGCCACCATACTTACGGCCCTGCTCTGTTTCCATGATGACTGCATTTACTGCTGCTTGTGCTGAAACTTCTCCTGTTTCTCAACTCAACTTCAGTCCCAGTTTTTACTCGCCTGAAGCACTTTATGATTAGATACAATGTTTATTACATACCTACATTACATAGCAGAGCAATGTACTGTTAGTGTGAAGTGGAACTCATTGAATGTATATTCATAATCTTGTCTCGTGCCTCTTTATGTACTCGTGTGTTTTGTCTCTTGTACCAATAAGGCTGCTGACCACTTTCCATATGTTAAGTGTAAGATGCGCACACTCGACTTCAAACATTGTCTACTTTAAATTGTCTCACGCTGTAATGGTTTTGCACATAGTTCAAACTGAACGTTTCTTCCTTTCATTGTTATAAAACTGTTCTCCTCTTGTCAGTCAGTGTGAGTCACATTATTAAGTAAGTAGGAGTATGAATAGGATGTTGCTTTCTTTGTGTGTACACAAAAATGCTATGTTCAGCATCAAAAATGATTTTTTTAAAATTTCCCAGTACATATACAGTTGTTAGTTTGTTTAAAACTCCAAACAGCATTTAGCCTATCAAAATAAATCCATGTATGAAGACCATCCTTTGATTTGTTATGTGGCCGTTCTTTATTCCCAAGGCGAAGACACACTATCGCCAGCACTTGCACTTGGATAGCTGAGAGGGGATGGGGAATAGAGGAAAGCAGATTATCATAATCCTCAGAAATGTAGAAAGTGGTTGTGTTGAAAGACACATTCCTGTGTGTGCGCGTGTGTGAGAGAGAAAGTATTTCCCCGTTTCTGTAAATAGCTTCCCTCCATTAGTAAATTTGATGGTCCTACAAAGCTTACGGATCAAAACATTAAGCTTAACTGCTTTGGTGTGGTTAGCATGCATGTAGACCCCAGAAAAAGTCAAGTATTTAAAAGCCTGTTTTTCTTAAACACATTGTTACCATTTAGCAAAATTGCAGATATTTTTGAAAAAATCTTGTAAAAACACTTCCTTTAATGTATGAAGTCTTTACTCAGTAATACTGAAATCTGTGTTTGCACATGCTTGGAGGCTTCACTCAGGTCCACAGAGCTGAAGGGAACCACACAAATGTTTTTACAGGTTGAAAGCAACTGTACAGTCACATTAACCGTGTTTGGAGTTATTGTGACTGTTTGCAGTGAGCTTATGATCTTGTTGCCCTTGAAATGGTTCTTTTGAAGATGAGGATCAGGTCTGTGATCACTCAGGTGCCATCTTCAAAATGACTGCATCTGCTGGTGCATGAAGCTGATGGAATGCCCCTTTAATCTGAAATGTCATTTAAAGGAGGTATTAATTGGTACTGGGTGCATATCTCTTTTCTTTTTTTTCTTTTACAAAAAGTCCCAAGTTGTAGTTTTTCCAAGAGCATGAACATGTGTGTTGCTTTGATCACATGCAGCCAGTAGAGGGAGCCAGGCAGGCAGAATAAGCTGCACCTCCCACAGAACCGGTGAAACAATGAAACAAACCCAAAGTAAAACGGTTGGACTGCAAACAATGTGCCTTTTTTAAAGCTTGGTTGCACTGTGTGGTAGAACGAGAGGAAGGGCGAGGATCTCTGAAACCTGATCAGATCCACACACACTCACACAGGTGTTCACAGCATGCAGGGCTGAGGACACAACACCACACCGGCTGCTGTTGGGACATTTTATTGAGATGCGAGCGTGCTCGAGAAAAACTAACAGCGACGACAATCACAGCGTGAAGCTCCAGCATGTTCCGCAGCGCACAAGCAAACTGTACAACAATCAGAGTCATGCTGAGGCAGATTTCTGAATCTCATTACCAGCCCCTTTACCTAAACCTGCTCATGAGAGATGACTCTATATAAAATAAAGGAACACTTGATATAGGGATCATAGCAAAAACAATTCGGCACACTGGGATGGGATGAAGATGCAGCAGTAAAGGATGTACAGAAAGCTCTTCTCTGCTGTTCGCTGGTCGTCCTTCGATGCGATGCTGCTGAGGTGTGCCACAACACCTGCTTCTGAAATCCTAGCTCTAGTGATGATGCTGCAGTGTAAGAGAAGCTCTGCTTGACTTTAAGGAAAAAAACTCAGACAACAGAGAATAAATTGACTCTTTTTTTTTTTCTTTTTGTTTTGTTTGGCCTGCATCAGTAATGGGAACCAGCTGCAGAGTTGGTACCTGCATGCCCAGCCCCCCTGGCACCGCCTTCTTCCTCTGCTGCCTGGGTGGCAGTCTGAGCAGGGGAGGGGCTAGAGTGCCTCTGGCGTCTCATGAAGGGGAACACGCTGACAGGAAGGAGAGAAGGAAAATTTACGAAATAAAATACATGTTTGAATTTTTAAAAAAATGGTGATGAATGTGAAATGGCACCTTTTCTTGGTTTCCTGCGGGACAACAGCTTTGGTCAGCATATTTTTGTACAGGTCAGACTTGAGATACCTTGGGTAGGAGTCCTGGAAACGGACACAAACAGAAGATTTTAGTTCATGGAAAAGAAAAGAAGAACTTCCACATGAGTCCTAAGGTGACTCAAAGTATGCTTTGTCTGATGTTCAGAAACAGGAAGAAGCAGGTCACACATGAACTGTACCCAACTAAAGATTTAAAGACCCAAAGAGAAGAGAAATTCAAGCATTTTTTCCAAATCGTGTTCCTGTAAGCCAGAACTCACGTAAATGGACCAGAGCAGCTAAAAAAAAGAACTGCAAACAGTAGTGTGGAAAAATCTTGAGCCACCCCACATTTTTAAAAACATTTTTGCTAGAAAAAGAGGAAGTAGGTGCAGTGATTTATGTGCAAACATACATGGAACTAACCTCTATAAAGCACAAATAGACTGTGAACAATTCTAATGAGCTTGAAAGTCAGTATTTGGTGTCTTCTTTGGGTGTTTTGCCTGTTGAGATGATCCCACACTGCATCAGTAATGTTGAGGTCCGGGCTGTGGGGAGGCCAATCAGAGTGTGTTTTGTATTCAGGTTTACTTTTACTGCATTGGCATTGTGTTTGGGACCATGTTCATGCTGAAAAATGAAGCTTTTGTCAGATGCTTTCAAGATGGTGCTGCATGATGGATCAAACTCTGATGGTGCTTTTCTGTGTTTATAGTTCCATTATTTTAACAAGATTTTTATATTGTTGTATAGATTGATGTAGGCCCTCACCGCTGAGACTGTCTCATGACCTTTTCTGTACATATTGACAACGTTTTGGACCAAATATGTCACATTTGGAATCATCGCTCCATCAGTCCAGTTGTAATGTGGAATACCTCAGTCTTTCCTCCCAGTTTCCATTCCTTAAGAATGGCTTCCTGACATTTTCATGTCTACATACACCAGTTCATCCCTTAGATGCCTTTTTATGCTTGAATGATTCTTAGGTCCGTGTTAGGTGGCTTAACAAACAAAAACAGCTCAGGTACAAGGAGTGGACTAACAATGAGTGAAAAAGCAGATTCAAGATTCATTCAAGACCACTTTTAAAAAGACAAGAAAGTCTGAAAGAAAAAAAGAAAGGAGAGGTGGTTCGAGACTTTTGCACAGTACTGTAGTGTACGTTTCTAGTAGTAGTTATTGTCTGAAGAGACCGCAGACGTTAAGCCTCATTAACATACTTCATTCAGAATTTGTTTTTAACATGTCAGTGTGTGTGAGTGTGTGTGTCAGAGGTCGGACCTTCTTCATCAGGAAGTAGATGTGCATCTGTGCGTCATCCATGACAAAGCGATGCGGCCGTTTGATCCCCTCCAAGGTTTTATCCATCGTCTTACTGTCGATGTTGACCCAGCGGGCCGCTCCAGGAGCCAGGAAGTTCCTGGTTCCCGCAAAAATGTTGCGGTCATCTTATGAAGTGAAATATATATATATGTATGTATATATCATGTGCTTGTCCACTTACTTGTAGACTGCTTCCACTTTCTCTACGATTTTGGAGCTTTCTCCGTGTCTAATATCCTCACACGCCTGCCAGAAATACAGGTTCTCGGCTGAGAACAGAGAGACACGGTGAGGAGCCGCGTGTGTGGAAAACAACACCGATGCAGGAAAATGTGACACAGAGACTTTTTATAGCATGGACGGCCTCTGTGGAAATATTTCATACAGTGTGTATGCATGGGTGAGCAAATCCCTCTCCTGCAGTTTGTTCATGCCTTCCTCTTCTTACATCTCATGCTTCAGTCTGGCCCTGCCTCTGTTCTTTTTACCTTATCTTATCTTTTAAGTTCACCATATCTCTTTGTGTATATTTCCTGTCTTTCAATTCTTCTTCTAATGGCTTAAAAGATTGTTTTAATTGATTGCTGTGCAGACCGTGTCTCTTGTGTTTAAATGCGGCTACATAAACATTGAATCTCTTTCCACTGCCTCGTCTTTTCCATCTCTCACCGCTGGGACTGGAAAATATCATTAGGCAAGATAATGAAATTCTCAATACTAACGAGAATAAGAACGCTGACCCATTTGGCTGATGTGAAAAACTGTTAAATAGATTTTTCCATGTGTAATATTGTAATGATCTATATTATATTACTGGTATTTTACACACACAATCCAAGATTTCTCTCTCTTTCTCACCATAGTTTACTGTGGGGCTGTTATGTTCATTTCCAGCTGCACAGTTTCAGCTTCAACAGGGGCTTGGCTAAAGGGGGGGGGGGCATGTGAGGGCATCTCCCTTCTTCAAAACACATGATCACACCCCCATGGTGCCCACCAAAACTGTCTTATCCTATCGAGTGCCAAAGTGAGCAGAAAGTGCAGGTGCACACAGACGCCCAGACCTGCTTTACTGGGAATAAAGGGGCATGAATCATTTAATACACAACTATATACAGTTATATTTACAACAAAAACACAGCTTTTGTAGTTTTGTCTCTGCACACCACCACAGTGGACTTTAACTTGCATAGTAAGCATGATAGAAGTGCAGACTATCAGCTTGAACTCAAGAGATTTTGCAAAAAGTTTGCATTAGCTGTTTCGTAATTAGTCTTTTTTTATGCACAGTCCCCCATTTTCAGAGGTTCAAAAGTAACTGGACAATTGACTTTCATAACAGATGAAGTGACATAATATCTGAAGTTGACACAACGTGTTGAATTTGTCAACTCAAGAACATTCTCAAGGAGAAAGGTGTATCATTTCTGAGGTCTACTCGGGAACTCGGGGCCCTGCTACCCAGGAGTTGTGTAACTACCTCAGTGACCTCATCCCCAGTGACGGGCGAGCTGTCCTCGTTGTCTCCACACTTTGTTTCCTCTACAGAAGGTGTGTCAGCGGGATTAAGGAGGTCCTCAAAGTATTCCTTCCACTGTCTGACTATAGCCTCAGCTGTCCACAGAGCTCCACTTGCACTACATAGTGTGAGTAGAACACCTCTCCAGAATCACTTCAGTGCCACCCAAACTACTCCCACACCCAAGGTTTTTGCTTTTGCTTTTAGCCTCATGCACTCTCAACCTCACGCACTAGCTCAGGCTCCTTCCCCACCTCCGCCCTTGGCTGTTGCCTGACACACACTGCACCTGACCCCTACAGTGCAGGAGGCACTCAACAGGCTCATGTTTCCTGTTCAGGCTGCACCCAGCTGGGTCCCAGAAGCCAAGGCCTGGCCACCAGGCACTCTCCCTTGAGCACCCTCCCCAGGCCTGACTCCAGAGTGGGGTCCTGGTAACCCTATGTGGGAAAGGTGAACTGTTCCAGTTGTTACAGGCCGGTCAGAGCCTGGTCCACATTGCTCACAATAAGTCCTACTTGTTTCCTGTGGGTGTTGGACTCCTATGCGACTCCTATATCCACACTGCCAACTTGTGGCCTGGCAATGGGAACTTCAGTGTTTTCATCACCTTGTGTTCCCGTGTAAACGGAGATCGTTTTTGAAACATTTACTTCTGAACATGTTACTTAATGATAAAGCGGCACAGTTTCCACTAAAATGTTCTCGTGTAAACGGGGCCTAGGTATCTCAGGGTGTTATTCACGCGTGATGAAAGAGCAGGAGACTGACAGACAGATTGGGGCTGTTCTGTAGTGAGGTGGACACTGCACCCATCCACTGTGGTAAAGAGAGCTGAGTATAAAGCTGTCCATTTACCGACTGATCCGTGTCCCTACCATCAGCAGAACGAGACTGCAGACACAAGCAGCGAACATGAGCTTCCTCTGAAAGGCCTCTCCCTTAGAGAAAGGCTGAGGAGTGCAGCCATTGGGGAGGGGCCACCACTCCTCCACACTGAAAGGAGCTTGCTGAGGTGGTTCGAGCATCTAACTGGGATGCCTCCTGGGTGCTTCTTGGGTGAGGTCTTCTGGGAGGAGGCCCCTGGGTAGCCGCAACCACACTGGAGTGATTATATCTTATATTATATCATGCCTCTGTGTTCCCCCAGATAAGCTGGAGGAGGCGGCTGGGGAGAGGAAGGTATGGGTTTCTGTTCGGGCTTTAGCGACCCAGCCCCAAATAACCAGAAGAAAATGGATGGTTGGACAAAATGATTGGGAAAGAGAAGTCCGGAGAAGAAGGGAAATGGCTCATGATCCATACTCCATCGTGCACTATGGAATTGTGTTAGTTTGTTTAATTAATTTCGAGTCTCTGAAAATGGGGGACTGCTTATAAAGATAGCTGTAATTTCAGATACAGTTAATGCAGTTTTGTTGTTAAACCTCTTCAATTAAAGCAGAACTTCAGTCTCTACTGAATGTGTGACTTTAAACAGTGGTGGTATACAGAGGGAACAAAACGCTACTGAAAACTGTCTTTTTGTCCAACAAATTATGGTCTTAAATGTAATGGTAAACAGCATATTAATATGAATTATTTTAAAATATTAAATGTCAAATTTTTTATCCTCCAATAGTTGGCTCCATATTTGTGATTGGTCCTCTGTGGCTGCTTCTGGGCCACCACCCCATTTAATAAAAAAATAAAAGCTCCTTTTTCTCACCACTAAACTCTTTCTCCAGGTAGGTCATGAACTCCCTGTTCCCCATGGCATCGTTGAGGAGCTCCATGAAGCTGAAGCTCCAGCGCTCCACCCGAAGGCGTGTTGGGACTGGCACTCTGCTCACAGAAACACAAGAACAGCAAAAATCTGGATCCAGACACGCTGTTGTTGCGTGATGTTAAAAACCTATTAAGCTCATTTATAATGTATTCACATTTATATGGCCCTTTCATCGTCTTCCTGACTACTCAAAGTGTTTCAGACTATACATTTTAACCATGCAGCACTTTATTCTATGCACTTTATCTACCTCATATCCACGAGCAATTTAGAATCACCAGTTAACCTAACATGCATGTCTTTGGACTGTGAGAGCTCAAAGAACTCCCACACAAACATGGGAACTTTCTTCTGAGTGGCTGACCCTCACAAACAGAAGGTTTGCAGGGGGTGTGCATGAGAAGGCTGAATTAAAGTAGGAAAAGCTGTATGAAGCAGAGTGTTTGGCTCACAGCGATTACTTGTACATCTGCTGACCTCATGAACTGAACCTTTGGCCATGTTTAATGTGAACATCCAGCATTATAACATAATCTTCAACTTTGAGCAAATATATGAACTGGCATGCTGCTGCTTCCAGACTTGATGAGGGCTTGAATGTGTGAAGCACCCTACTGCATTGATTTGTTCTAATCTATTGGCTCACATTTCTGCATTCATCGTCCAGTGTGCGGTGTCATCAGAGATCCAAGGATTACTGGGCAGGCAGCCTTGCATAATGGGATCGTGGTTCAGGTACTGCTCACTGTATTTCAGAAAACTGCACATCCACACAAATGCAGAGGCATGCGTGCACACAAGGACACACACACACACACACACACACACACACAGTATTATTGTATTAGTCCTGCAGATCATAAGAGTTAATGGCCACTAATTCCAACTCGCCTCGAGAAGCATCCATTAGTGGCTCTTATAGAGGGAGCACTAAGCTTTATGTGCGTATGTGTGCGTTCTAGAAGACGCCGAGTTTGATTCAGGCAATAGGACGTCCATTATGTGTGTATCTGTGCTTGTCTGCATGGGAGCCTCTAACAAACTGACACATACCCTTCCAGGCAGATGGATGATTTTACGCGGTTTCTTCCGAGGGCCTTTCTACACGCTTCAATCTGGAAGCAAAGGCAGAAAGAAGAAGCACACTTATGCTCTGCTATATACACTCAAGGTGCTTTCACCAGTGGCATCTAAATTAAACACGGGACTCACCTCTCTTTTGTAGTAGTCACTGTTCTAGAACTGTAAAGAGTAACACAGGGTCATCGTGTACACGTGTGGTGTATACAGTTGGAGCAAATGTATTCGCAGACACACATTTAAAGATAGTCAGTCTAATTAATATTAAATTATTAATTACATCAGCAATCATTTCCATGTGGGACACCAGACGCTGAGACTACCGTGTCACGTCAGGTCCTCGACTTTTCAACATCAACTGTTATAATCATCACTATTATAATACACTGTAAGCATTCTTGATACAGCGCAGGTGCCTTATAAACTTACTTTCAAACAATCCCGGTGGCAAGAAAGAAGAAAAGAAGGCAATAAAACACAGAGTGAAAAGTTACATAGTAAATGGATTTTTTTAAAAAGAGGAAGAAGAGAAATAGAAGGAAGTCACTGACCAGCGTGACCCGAGAGCTGAAGTGATTTGGTCGCTCTAAACCCATGTCCAACACGTTATTAACCTCAGGCTGAAAAAAAATATATATATAAGCATAGTGTATTTGTTGCATGTGTCTATGCAATATGTGCATGTGTGTGTGTGTGTGGGATGAGAATATATGCGCGAGTGCGAGCACTTAGCCTCCCTGGAAGTTTCCGCTCCACCAGCTCTGACTTTTAGTCCCAGGTTTCTTTCTTTTTCTCCAAGCCCTCGTCCCTAATTCATAAGGTCAAGACAGGATGGAGTCCCTCCTCCAAAGCCCTTGTCCTCTAATTCACCCTCCTCTCTTCCACCGCAGTACCTCTATATGCCTCCCATTATCCCTTTCATCTTCCCCCCGTTTCCCCGACAGACACACACACACACACACACACGTGCGCGTGCACTTTTTCCTTCCCCTTTGGTACTTCTCTCTGTCTCCATCTAAGAAAAAGCTGGTGTTGAGGTAACAAACAGATGTGGAATATGATGATTTTTTTTTCTTTGCTCCATTTTTCCCTGTCTCGCTCTCTTTATGTCAGCTGAGGCGCTCACCAGATAGGCTGAATATTTCATGCAGAAGGGAAAGTGGGCTGTAGGTGAACATTAGTGGGACCGCTGTCTGTGTTCATACTGTGGTACAGCTTTAATAGTGTTCTATTATAGATATGATTATATAGTTATGCTGCAATGTAGTATGTACAATCCGGTTCAGTGGAGCACAGTGCAGCATTATTGAACGTACCGGGGGTCTGTTGATGAGCCAGTAAGCCTGCTCCTGACACTCTAGAACAATGCGGTCAGCCTTCCGCCTCTGTTTGGACGCTCTAAACATAAAATCACAGTGTGAGTTTGTGCTCGCCTGTAATTGCACGTGTGTGGAAGCATGCATGTACATGAGTGCACCTGAGTTGCTCTCTGGCTTGCATCACCACAAAGTCCCAGGTGTGGTTGATCCTCTTGTGCAACAGACTGTACCTTTCCTAAAAAGGATAAGAGGGAGGAGAGGAAGAGGAATGATGGCACAGACTTCTTGGACCAAATCCTTCCTACTGCATATTTCATTACACACACACTCACTCACGATTTCCTCACCTTCTCATATTCCATCAGTTCCCCCTGTTTTCGTATGTTCTTTTTAGCCAAATAGATTGCTGATGGGACATAAGAAAGAAAACACAAAGGAAGAAGTGAAAACAGAGGTTCAAAGATCTGTACCTTTATCTGTGTAATAAAGCTTCTTTCTTCTTTTGGCTGCTCCCTTATTGACAGGGGGTTGCTACAGGAGATCTGCACGTTTGATTTTATTTTGTTAGGCTGGATGCCCCCCTGACGAAACCCCCAAGGGACTTGTGTCATGTTTACATAATGGTTTATATACAGTAATACACATAATTACTGGGAAATGGATGTCTGCCCTCATAAATCACATATACACTGCTCAAAAAAATAAAGAGAACACTCAGATAACACATCCTAGATCTGAATGAATGAAATATTCACATTGAAAACTTTGTTCTGTACAAAGTTGAATGTGCTGACAACAAAATCACACAAAAATCATCAATGGAAATCAAATGTATTAACCAATGGAGGTCTGGATTTGGAGTCCCACACAAAACACACTACAGGCTGATCCAACTTTGATGTAATGTCCCTAAAACAAGTCACAATGAGGCTCAGTATCATGTGTGGCCCCCACGTGCCTGTATGACCTCCCTACTGTA
>VOQJ01030246.1:0-10808 GCA_015052665.1 Apistogramma diplotaenia
AAAAAGGATTATGGACAATTTGGACTACTTCACAATTCCCCACTCCATCACCCAGCTCACAAGTAATTCTTTATGATTGAAGTTAATTCTATTACTGATTTAAAGTTGATTCAGAGCATTAAATTTTGAGTTAATTAATTAAAATATGATTATGAATTACTGCTTTTGCTTGAGCTGAAACCTGCATAAATAAAATTTGACTCAAAAGGTCAGAAGTAGTCTTGTGACTATTATTTTTCCCAGTTTTGCTGCATTTTTTCATGAAGTAAAACTATAGGCAAGTTAAACTCTACCATCGATCCCTTCGGTCACACTAGTCTTAATATCGACTTCAAACAGAATTAAGTCCCTAGGGTTTACTGTCCAAACCGTTAAATTACTCTTGGCCCAGTAACAAGTGCACCGATCCAAAGGAGTAAGCCATCCACAGACGGGACTTTTTCCATGGGCCCGCTGCAGGAAGCCTCTCTGGTTGTGGCACCGGGGGAAAAAGAGGAAAGTCTGGATAACGGTGGTTAAAGGCCAAGCGAGTTACTCCGCAAACAGCTAAGTAGTGTTATGTAGTGAATCCAGCTGGGGTAAGACCTCGTTGGCAATTGCAACCAGGAGCCTATGAAATGGAGAGTTGTCAAAATAGTGAACCCTCGGTGTGGTTTCTTTGGGACAAGGACTATAATGGACTTTTTAAAGTAGATGGGAATCCCACACTCTTTAAGTGAGAGGGTGAATACATGAACCAGTCTATTTACCACATCGAGAGACAAAAAACTATCCAGTACAACACAAGGTTACTTACATATGGTTTGACAGAAGAGGTTAAGGAGCCGATGGAGTTGCTACATAGTTGCTACATTGAAACCAGCAGAATTAAAAAACGTATTTTAAAAACAACAAAGTGTGTAAAATATATAAAGGACATGCCAAAGGTTTCGACTTGCTTAACAGATCTGTCATATCCTTTAAGGAGACCAGGAAAAAAGTTAAGGTACCACTTGCTTGGGTTTTTTGTTGTTTGTTTGTTTGTTTTTGATGGACATGAGATGATTCTAGGTCAGCTCTGCCATTTTTCCAACTTTTGAAAATGTATTTGAGAAACAGTTTGTTCCATGACTGAGCTCCACTTCCTCTTTTAAAAAAAACCTGAAATCTTATGCAGAGATGTGCAGGGCCTCCATCTGGTGGTTGATATAGGTATGAGGTGTTTTTCCTGCACCAATAGTAGGGACACATTTTCCTAACCTGTTACACAGCTTTCAGGGCATGTCTGCACAGGACAAAAAAAATCATGGACTGTTTTAGTTCGTAAACAAACACCCTCATGGACGTGGCTGGAAGAAAACCACTAAGAACCACTTACAATTATGAGAAACTGGTGAAAACAATGGGAAGAAAATACAGTAGATGCAACTCTGCTAGTCCCAAGCCTGGATAAATGGGGAGGTTTGCATCAGGAAGGGCATCTGGCATAACATCTTGGCCAAACCAAACATGCAGGCCATAAATATTGAGATTTCCATACCAGATTGGTTAACAAGGGCTACTTCTGGTGTTATTGGCCAACATGGTGCTGGTGGAAATTATGCTACCAATTGGGTGAGGACAAAAGAATAGCAAAGAGGAGAGGTGTGAGGAGGCAGTGAGAGAGAAGGAAAGGTGGGAGTTTGGAAGTGAGAGTAGCATTTCTAAATGTAGGGAATATGTCTGGTGAAGGGAGAGAGTTGGCCAGAAAAGGATCTGGATCGATTGGATAAGCAGAGAAATCAAGCTGGAAAGGATGTGCAGCAGGTTAGGATACTTAAGGATAGAGATGGAAATATGTTTTGACAAGATGGAAGGAATATTCTGAGAAGCTGAAGAATGTAGAAAATTCAAGAGAGAGAAAAGAACAGATGGAGGACAGTGAGTCTGCAAGTGCAGAGAATTAGTAATTTGGAAATGAGGGCAACAATAAAGAAGATGAAGAGTGGAAAGGTGGTTGGTCCAAATGACATACTCATGGAGGCATGGAGATGTCTAGGAGAGAGGTCAGTGGACCTGTCTAAACTGCTTGTATGAATATCAGTGTCGATGGTTGTCTGTCTCTCTGAGGTAGCTCTGTGACTGTCCAGGGGTTACCCTGAATCTTGCCATCCACCATCCTCCTCTCCACTGTAGGAACTAAAAGGTGCTCAGATGTTCACTGGGACTGAGCAGGAGGGACAGGATTAGAATTAAGTATAGTAGAGGTACAACTAGGGTTAAGTGGTTTGCAGACAAAGAGGAAAGACTGAAATATCTCAAAGATTTGCAGAGGAGAGATAGTGGATATATTGGACAAAAGATGTTGTAGATGGAGTTGCTACGTAGCAAGAAAAGAGGACGATCTTAGAGGAGGTTTGTGGATGTTGTGGTGAAGGACATGCAGAGGGATGATGTGACAGAGGAGGATCTCAGGCACAGGGTGAGATAGGAAGATGATCCACTGTGGGGGTCCCTAAAGGGAACAGTTGAAAAAAGAAGAAACTGTGAAACTCTGTAAAACAAAAGCAATCTTAAAGGTTTCCAGGAATGAAGAAAAGCTATTATAAAGCTCATTTCACTCAACGTGACAATGAAAAAGTCACAAACTTTTAATGAGTGACACAGAGTGCTTACACTGAAAAGAAAAAAAAGTGAAAAAATAAGATTTCACAGACATTTCTATATCAAAGCTTCTCACTGCTGCCTTTCTTAGATTTATAGTGAACATGTTATTTATTAATGCTATTTGCTAGAATTCGCTTGTGCATAATCGCAATCTTGTATTTTATTTTATTAAACTTAATTTCTTTATTGTGCTATTTGTCACTCATTTATCTAATTGTTGCAATTGCAATCATTGTTTTAAATAAAAAATTGGACCTTCAAAATAAGGCCTTCAGTATGGGCCCTGTGGCACTATTATTAAGAATAATGTTTTTATTGTCGATTATACAATTTTTATTCTTAATATTTTTAATGTTGCTGCTATAAGCACGGGTCTATCTATGTAAATCTAATTTCCGCCAAATGTGGCGCTGCAGCTAGAGAACAGAAATGTGTTATTTCCCGTGTTTTCCACGGCACCGTAATGCAGCGTTTGCGCTAACGTGACCATGATGCATTGCGATCAGCTGGTACCGGGCTGGGGCAGCAATGAAAGATCGGTGCCAAACTCTAAAATCTACACTGCACGACATAGGAGCGCATCTTCATGGCTGGTTTTACAACCATCTAAAAATATAAATAACTTAATTGTTTGTATGAGAAAAAAAAGTATTTTTTACAAACACCCATGATTCCTTGCGCGATCAGCTGTTACGGTGGTTTGTTTCTCGCCCTGCGGTTCATCCCGAGGGGAAAAAAACCTCGCTTTAAATCTGTGTTATTTGGTCTCAGCGACCTGCACAGATTACAGAGTGTTGCCGTTTTCAGGTTTAAGTTAGGTGCATTATTGCCGTAGTAAGTCTTTGACCCAGTGAGAGTGTCCGCTGTCTTCCATCGGTGTTACGGCTCATGGTGTCAAACGTGCACTCTCCCCACTAAAACCATCTCTGTGCTCTTTCCCTTTTGACACACCTTTTGTTGTCTCATCTAGCTTGAGGCTGCTAACACATGCTAGCGAGCATCATACGCGTCGGCTACCTGACAGCAGTACAGCAAACCCGGGGGGTGTAAAAAGTTAACAGTCAGCCAAGGGAGCCGATAATCGACACCCTGCCAGGTAGCTTGCCTTGTATATTAATAAGTAATTTCAGAGTTTTGTTTTTTTTTAATTAACGACGGGCATAGCAAACGTGATGGAGAGGTGCTGCATCAACAGTCTCCAGTCATTAGCTAGCATCTAGCAAGCTAACGTCAGAAAAACAGGACCCTAGCGGAGTTAATGCGATCTGCTCTGTGATTTATAAACACCCGCACTGAGAGCGAAAGTGGCCTGCAATCCGCATTAGGCCAGTCTGAAACGTTAAGCTGCTGCGTCAGCTAGGCGGTGCAGATGCTTTCCTCTCTAGCCTATACCAGCATGAACTCTTTTCCTCCTCTTGTAGGTAGCACCATCAAATCTGCGTGTTATTCCATGAGTAAATAAGCGCTGGGATCTCTTTCAGGATGAGTGGGGATGACGTGAACCCAGCTGCAGTCCCTCAACCAGTAGAAGATGTTCAAGGAGACGGACGGTGGTTGTCACAGGTATTGTTAATGTTAACATTCACTCTTTATCCCTATGTGACATTTATACCTGATATCTTCCTTATGTGTGGAAGCATTCGGAACGATTTTCATTATTTATCAAATATAGCTTCAGAGTCTTGGGCACGTTTGTGTTTCCATTCCAAATATTGATAGTAAATCAGTGTTTAAACAAACAAACTTAACAATTTTTGTATATTTCCACTCGGATGTAACATATTATTGGACATGGGACCATAATGTGGATCTGCACCTATGCAGTGATCCTCACAGTTTTACTATCAGGAGTTTGTGTGTGACATTTTTAGTTCCTACAGTCGACAGGAGGATGGTGTCTGTCTCAGGGCTAACACCGATAAGACAGTCACTCACATTACACCTGTGGACAATCATGCAAAATAAACCGAAGTTTAGTGTTCTGTACTTTCTCATTTTTTGTTTAACATGTGACTCGGCTTGGATTCATGACTGTGCTGCGATCCTGTGAAACCAGTTACTGTGTTTTCAGTTGATGTTTTCATGACGTTCTTAATAATATTAGTGTCTGACTGAGAGTGGAGGTTAACGTGGATAATCATTATTATATTAGTTATGAGCACATGATCGAACTAAAAAAAGCCTAATAAATAATTGCCATGTGCTTACAATTTGTGATCATTTGCGCAACTTTATTTGTTTCAGTGCTATCTTGTTTAGTGGGTCTTCATAGAAAGTCTGCACTAAGTTGATCCTCCTATTATGGCTGTCAATGAGACGGCCTGCTTTCCTCAAAGCTCTCTATCAGATGTGGCACCAGGTGTGTCTTGACTAAATAATGAGCTTGGTGGGTTTGTCTGACGCTGATGGCTCACCAGTGTTATTTCTCATATGCTACTGATTCCAGCAGAGTTTTTTTTCTCGAATAAATTCTAGATTTTATTTATGCACTATATCACCGGTTTGCTTGTGTTTTTGCAGCACTCAAGGTTTGTACAGGAGTGCAAGGATGCAGAGCCAGATGTGCTTTTCGTGGGGGATTTCATGGTGCAACTAATGCAGCAGTATGAGGTGAGAGTAAAATCTTCGAAAACATTTTAAACTAAGCAGGATACCACCTACCACTAAAATAATATCTCAGATAGTGCTTTTTTTCTTTTAAACCAAAGATGTCCTAGTCTTAGCGGTGCTACTTTGGCACATTACAGTTTCAGTAGCAGTGAATTTGAATGTAAAACATGTATGTATGGATGTATGTGTTTCATTCAGTTTGCCATATGATTCATGCATATTTAAATGCACAGTAAAGACAGAAATAAAATCCATATTTTTATCTTGCCTCGTTGACAATGTATGATTTAAGTCATCACAATCAGCTTGTTTAAAATGCAGATTTATGGTTTGCTGTCCAAAGGTGTGGAGGGAGTTGTTCTCTCCTCTTCATGCACTTAACTTTGGCATTGGAGGGGACACCACCTGTAACGTACTATGGAGGCTGCAGAATGGAGAGCTGGAGAACATTCGTCCCAAGGTGAGACGAGCCCACTGAGAGGAAGGCAGTATATTCATTTCGCACTGATGCCAACTATTTTAAATCTCACACACTCGGACCTCTGTATCTTGAATTGTGTAACCCCCGTTAGCCATATTATTCAGGGTTAGTGTATGTTTAGAAAACATTTAACTGGCAACAGCCTGTAACTCTGAAAGTCTATGAAACTCAGTGGACAGATGGAGTATGGGCAGAGAGGGAACCCATAACATTTTCATGCAGATGCTGAGCTCTTTCTTTTTAATTTCTGTATTGACCTTGCCAGAGCATGTCCTCTGAGTGGCCTTCTGGTTGGGTACACATGCACTATATTGCCAAAAAGTATTTGCTTGTCTACCCTCACACACATATGAACTTTAGTGACATCCCAGTCTTAATCCATAGGTTTTAATATAATTTCAGCTCACCCTGTGCAGCTATAACAACTTCAACTCCTCTGGGAAGGCTTTCCACAAGGGTTAGGAGTGTGTTTCTGGGAATTTTTGACCATTCTTCCAGAAGTGCATTTGTGAGGTCAGATACTGATGTTGGATGAGAAGGCCTGGCTCACAGTCTCTGCTCTGATTCATCCCAAAGGTGTTCTATCTGGTTGGGGTCAGGACTTTGTGCAGGCCAGTCAAGCTCTTCTACACCAAACTCACTCATCCGTGTCTTTATGGACCTGCTTTGTGCGCTGCTGCACAGTTGGAACAGCCATCCACAAACTGTTCCCACAGTTGGGAGCATGAAATTGTCCAAAATATCTTCTTTTCACTGGAACTAAGAGGGCACCAAACTTTACACAATGTAGTCAGACAAGTACCGTTCTCCTGGCAACTGGAGAGAACATGTCTCTACTGCTCTAGAGTCCAGTGAAGGTGTGTGTTACACCACTGCATCCAATGCTTTGAATTGTGCTTGGTGATGTAAGGCTTGGATGCAGCTGCTCAGCCATAGAAACCCACTCCATGAAGCTTTCTACACACTGTTCTTGAGCTAATCTGAAGACCGCATGAAGTTTGGAGGTCTGTAGCAACTGACTCTGTAGAAAGTTGGTGACCTCTGTGCACCATGCGCCTCAGCATCCTCTGACCCCACTCTGTGATTTTGCGAGGCCTACCACTTCATGGCTGAGTTGCTGTCATTCCCAATTGTATTCACTTTATTGTAATACCACTAGCTTACTGTGGAATATTAGTAGTGAGGAAATTTCACAACTGGACTTGTTGCACAGGTGACATCCTATCACGGTACCATGCTGGAATTCACTGAGTGACCCATTCTTTCCAGGTGGTGGTGTTGTGGGTCGGAACCAACAATTATGAACACACAGCCGAGCAGGTTGCAGGAGGAATTCTTGCCATTGCAGAACTGCTCACTTCCCGCCTGCCCAAGGCAAAGATAGTTGTCCTGGTAAGTTTAGCCATATGTTTGATCTGATGTTGCTCAATTTTTATATGGCCTAAGCCTTCATTAATAAGACTGAAAAATCACGCTTGCACATCACGCACCTTGCAGCAACCTTTATCAATGGGGAAATCCCCACCAGGAAGCAGCTATTCATGCTGAATGAGCGTATGAACATGCATCCCCAGAAGGGAGGGGTTGTGTTTAAAGATTTGGCCACATGCTCCAAAGTTCTAGCATGTGCTATAATGTGACCTGTGATGGCCATTCTGCGACATAGTTTTCTGCTTGAACCAATCAGCAGCAGCTTATTGGACAGTCCGACATTTGAATGACAATTCAGAATGGCTCCTGCAGATAAGTGTGTGAAATAGAAGTCTGGCTCGACATGTTTTTGACCTGGAAGGTGGAAAACACAGTTGGGTCCTGAAGCGGAAAAGAGGCAGTGAAGCAGCTTGTAACCGGGGTGGGAAGTCAGGCTCAGCCTAGGCGGAACCCCAGACCTACAGCCTTAACCTCCTGTTACTCACCTGGTTGTTGGGAAAATTCACACTCCTCGCCTAAAGCAGAATTTTCACACACTTCTAAAATATATAAATGCGGGACTGTGGATATGTGTAATATGGTTAACACTGGGGTGACTCTGGCTGTGAGCACAGAACCTCCACTCATCTGTTATTCAGATCTTTTGGTTCAGCAGCATCAATCAGAGGAAAAGCTGGCTCAGAAACACAGGAGGAAGCTGCAACAGCTTGTTATAAGAATAAGAGCAACTTTATTGATCCCAGAAGGAACTTCATGTCATATCTGACTACTATTTGTATAGGAATTGAAAAGCCTGATGGCTGCGGGTGAGAGAGAGGAGTCTTTCAGTACTGATGGGGGGTTTTTTGTTCCATAAAGTGGGTAATCAGGGTTATTCAGGATGTTTTTAATGTCTTCAGTGTGCATTTTTTCACTGCCTGTCCATTCTGGCACCAATTACAGAACCAGATTTCCTCACTAGTTTGTCCAGTCTCCTTAAATCCTTAATCCCGATGCTGCTCATTAATGTCCCTGAAACACAGTTTTCCAACCTGATAAACTGTGTCCTTTGTGCCAAGTAGTTTGTGATCCAGGAAACAAAGAATCTACACCCATCTCTGTGAGGTTGTCTTTGAGTACATTTGGTTGGATTCTATTGAAAGCGCTTGAAAAATCAAAGCGCATAACTCTCACATAAGCTTTAGATTCCTCCATATGAGCTAGGGTCAGTGAAGCATGTAGGAAACAGCATCCACTGTGGTGTTTGTATGCAGACTGCAGGGGATCAAGTTTGTCTTTTGACCTTCAGTCTCAGTAGTTGTAGATTGAGCTATTCCAAGGTTTCCATCTTTTTTCTTGCTTCCAGCTTTAGCATCTCTGTCTGACCGTATGAGGGCGAAACCAAGTAGATCCGCATTAGAGTCTGAGATGTTTTGATTCAGCCATGTTTCAGTAAAGCGCACGAAACTGCATGAAACCACAACCTCTTTGTTAGCTGCAATATGGGGGTACTGGGGGGTATTCCACATTTACTTAATTTCTACCAGGCTGCTACCAGTTGAAGGCCTAAGGAGTATTTTGAAGAACGTTTTGAACTCTGAATCATGCAGGGCTTGTCTAGTAAAGTCCAAGAATATAATAATCTCCATAAATGAGTCAGCACTGTTTTTTTGTGGTTCTCAGGGTTTGTTGCCTCGAGGGGAACGACCCAACCCACTCAGGGAGAAGAATGCTGCTGTTAACACTCATCTGCGCTCTTGGCTGCCGCAGCTGAGCCAGGCTCAGCTCTTGGATGTGAGCAGGGAGTTTGTCCACTCTGATGGAACCATCAGTCTTCAGGACATGTTTGACTTCCTTCACCTTACATCAGCAGGTTACAACGCCGTGGCCAAGCCCCTCAGCGACCTGCTGCTACAGATACTCGAGGAGACACCAGAGGAGAGACGGGCATCGCTGGTTTGAGGGCTGTGGCCACGAAGCACATTTCTCCAGAGGCATGTCTCTGCTGCTGCTGCTGCTGTGGGGGAGACATGCCCCTGGCACCTGAAGGAGGAAGGGCTCACTCTCAGGGGAACCAGGAAATCTGATGTGAGTGGGCCCACATGGGGTGTGGGATCACGTTCATGAGCGGTGGGGGTGGGGGTGGGGGGTTGCTGAAGAGGGAGAGAGACCTCATTACAGAAGTAGACACTGTGATTGCAATAGTAATGGGAAAATGATTCACTAAGGTCATGTAACTCTTCATTTTAGACAGATTTAATGAGATCATGAGGGACTGCAGTGGCACACGCACACAAATTAATCTTGGCCTGTAGATAAAATGTGCCCCCCCCCCATCCCCACACCTGTCACCTGTACCACAGGGAATGAAAACAGCATCTAATTTCTTCCTTCATGTTTTAATATCCACAGAGCAATTCCTTGGCAAGGTTCTGTCATAGTTGGCGGAACCTTATTCAGCATTTTCGATTGTTACGATTGTGGCCAGTACACCAAAGAGCTGTGGTCAGAGCCTTCACTTGAAGCTACAAATCCATTTTAATTAATCACAAGTCACTTTTAAGAAAAAAACACATTTCTGTTACACTTAAATCTCTTTTTGTCTCCAGTTCCTAAAAAAAAAAAAAAATCAAACTCACCCTTCAGACCTCTTTCCTATCAGCAGTCCACACGACTAAAAGCCTGGGGTCCACTGCTGCAGAGGACACATCGCCAAAATGCACACTATGTTTACCAGTGAACAGTATATAACAATAACGTTGTCCTTAATGTGTAATACTGCGATACATAGAGCATATTTCGCTCATTATGTCTGTGTACGTATACAACTGCTCTGCAAAGCAAGAGCACTTCGTTTGCTTAATGTTCACTTTTGAACTTGAAGTGTAACTATCTTTTCAAACTGTTAATCACTATAAAATGTATCACTACGTATCTCACCGCTCCACACACACACACACACACACACACAGGCACACACACACACAGTGTTCAGCTCGAGCTGTAGCTTGCTGTTCGCTTCATGCATGTTTTAAACTGAGCCACAGCTTACAGTTAACAAAGGCTTCTGCGTTAAATTACATGGTCAGTGAATGTCACATGTTCATTAGAGATATTTATGCTGCTCAATTCAATTCTCTGGTAATCTGTAGGTCTTCCAAAATACCTCCAGCCGCTCTGCTGACGTGCGACGCTTCTATCTCATGCAGCAAGTGTTTTTACATTGTGTTAGTAGAATAGCATCAGTATTTTTATTATTTAAATGTTATTAAAGTAGGTTATATGCATACAATGTGCTGCTTTTTGTTTTTTTGCAACAGTATATTTGCTTTTTATCACCGCCTGATACAGCAAACTAAGAAGATTTGAGAAAACCAGAGGCTCTCCTGCTGCTTCTCTTTTTAACTTTACATTTCCGATTGTGAGTTATTCCTGATGAAGGCTGGTTGGTGTGCTATATGCCACAGTTTTCTTCCTGCATCTCGCCTCTGATGTGTCCAAATGTTCGAACTCAGACTCTCAAACAGGCTCTCTCTCCCTCCCTGTACTGTAATCCCTCCTCTTTTGGCTTCCCACCTCTTTACCTCTGGCCCGTTGTGTTTGTAGTTGGCTTTCGCCCAATCCTGCCATCCTGAACACAGTGTAGTTATTGATTTTTTTTTTTTGGAATTAAGTGTAGCCA
>VOQJ01030246.1:10828-22053 GCA_015052665.1 Apistogramma diplotaenia
AATGCTAACTGCTAGAAAGCGATCACAGGCCGTGTAAAGAAAACCATTTGTCTGTGAGCTTACGCTGTAGCCACCAGTTCTACACTGTTCAGCTGTGGCCGAGAGTCACTTGTTGATCATCGAGATGTCAAACATTACTGCTGTCTTAAGCTCTGCACATTTGTGTGATGTGTTGAATATAAATGTGTATGTGTGCGTGCCTTAAGTGTTCATGAGTGTCGGGTGTGTACAGTGTGTCCGGGCTGTGTAAGCGGGATGTGCGAGTGCCATGAAATGAACCCCGGTTGTTTATAAGACGTGAATTTTGGGAAGAATAATGTTTGCAGGCGGAATCGGACTGAGAGAGTCTTGTGTTTGCCGTGACACAGTATTTGCACTGTTCTGGCTTATTGTCATGTTATTGAGGTAAAGCATTCCAATAAAAACAAAACAAGGAATTAATGATGTTTTCTGTTTTTGTCATCAGTGAACAATGATTTGATTTAATTTGGGGGACAAGAAGCCTGAATTTCAGTGGTAGATCTGCTATTGTAATTTTCAGTGCCGTTACACACCAACAAGGGGAACCATTTAATCAGGCAAGTAAATTGAGAAAGACACTAATAAGGCACACTGCTTGTTCCTTGCCTCCTGAGAGCTTCTCAATGCTTAATTAGTTTTCTTTCACCAAGTTTGTGGCTGTAATGTAATAATTCAACAGCACTTAGTTGCAGTGAAGACTCAAACAGTTTAGGTGCATCATTCAGCTGTGACTGCGCACATTACATTTTAAATAACGCGAGATAGAATTCGTATTCTCCATGGTGATCAACAGCATGTTTGTCTTTCTGTCACCGGAGGATTGTCGATTTGGAGCTTTTCCTGCTTCCATTTATTTTTTGTGTAGCTCAGTAAAAGATAAAAATGAGCACATGCACTCTCTGTCCACTCACCGCTTAGTCTAAATATCCCCTTGATGTTTTTGAAACTCTGAAAACCAGCCATGTAGACTCGGGATAAATATTTGAATGTGCCTTCTGCTGTTTGAACATGGGAAGTGATGACTGTAATCCCAACAAGGCATCACTGGCAACACCCTGATATAATCTTTGTGTGGTTCCTGCTGCGCTCACCTCCACCGCAGACTTTATCTGATGTGTGACCCTGTGTGGTCCAGGGTTGTGATTTTATGCCAGGTGGAATAATTGGTGCAGCAGATAAAACATGCTGCTGGTTATCAGACCACTATCTCATCTGCTTCAGACAATAAACGGTTCACACTGGCTACAGAGACTCATTTATCACGACAGTGGTCTCAAAGTCTTTAATGGCATGCTCTCTTTCAGAAGCCAAAAACTGCAGCCTAGATGTATGTTTTCCCCCTTCATAAACCATATTTGTTCAGCTTTCAACACCTTGTCTAATTATTTTCCCTTTTAGTAACCCTCTGACCCACCAGGGGGCGCTGCCACCCTTTTTTGGGGAAATTGCTGGGCCTGACAGACACACCTATTCATTCATTGAAGAAAAACAAGGCCAATGCAAATATTTTTGAAAGGTTTTATAGTTTTATTATTTTCTTAACAAGATTCCCACTCTGTGACTTTAAAATAAAAACCCCATGAATATATTGTGAAACTTGAATTTGTTCACAAAATTCCCTGGAAAAAACAACAAAAATAAATCAATGGCTTTGTTTCCAGTCTGAATTGGTCATATTTCACTCACGGGGTTCAGTTTCTTTCATCATACAATGTGACTTACATTTGGAGCTGATGGCTCTCATATGCTGTTTTCCTGAAACCTTTGTGAAGTTACATTTTTTGGTCAAAAGTTAAGATCAGCCTGTCACATGTCAAAATCAGATTAACTTGTTTCAGAGGAAATGAAATGCAGAAGTTGTTGTCATGACAATAACAGAGGTTTGAGCTTTTCATGTATAGTAGACACTACAGCGGACAGCTATTCAAAAGCCACTCTCTTGTTTATGGATGTGTCTTGTTGTTATGGTTGCACCCAACACAATGGACGCTTGTGCATCATCCCATACACTGCTACCTATTAGCCAGACACGGGATGTGTTTTTTGTTATTTTATTTCTCATGTGAATGTAATTAACAGGATCAGGATTAGTCAATGCTAGCAGTAGTTACAGTCGATCTGAGGATGCAATATAATTTTCTTTTATTGGTTTGTTAAATACATATTTCTCTGGCTCAAAAGTCAAACACATGGTGTCCAGCTGGGTGGACATGTTTGTAAGTCCAGGAATGCCCCCTTTATACATTTGTGGTGGTTGTTTTAATACTTAAGCTGCAGAGCAATGAATTACATCAGAAGCCCTGAGTTACTGTCAGTGGGAGACCATTATTTCTGTGTGTGTGTGTGTGTGTGTGGTCAGATCAGTTTCAAACCGGCCTGCGTACCTCTCGAGCAGCGAGCACACCTTCACAGAAACAGAGTGAGGTAAAATACTGCTGGTTGGGTAGGTGATGAAGTGCAGGTTGGGTCTTGGGAGGTTTAAACAAAAAAGAAAGAAGGTTGAATCAAAGCCCCCGTTTCTCAAAGCGAGCTGTAAGTTAATATTGGATTGCATGTTCTGAGCATTCTATGTGTACCTTTTTTGCACTGACAGTTTTGTTCCTCTCTCATGGGGGTTTGAAGGGAGGACTGACCTTTCATATCTCAGTGTTTGGCCTGAAACCCCCAACAGGGGAAACACCTGCCTCCTTATTTACGTATGTTACTCCAACATCTGACCTGAATTCATCCAGCGTCATCACATGCATCACATACAGCGATACCACAGCACCTTCCTCTGTGGTTTCCGATACCATATTCGTGCCCGTGACTCATGTAGGTACATATCCAGGGAATCTAGCCTGAAGGTAATGTTTGTATGTGATGAATCATTTTAGACTTAACCATTGCAGTCTCCAGCTGAGTTCCTCAATATTTTATATCATGACACAAGTTGCCTTCCGGCCTTTGGAAAACCACACTTGTGGTTATACTGTATATGGATATGAAGAGTGCTCACGGTGCAATAAATGCAACTAATATGTCTCATAAATTTCCTCTGGAACCTCAAAAAGGTTTTTCATTCACACTGAGACGCGTGCAGAATTCCAGAGGGCCTTTCTGCTCGTTGACCTTCAGTGTTCATTGATTTTTGCAGCACATCTCTCCATTATTGTGTTGATCCTAATCCCAACTCAGCAGGTCTTTGGTCAGGGTCAGCCTGCCCTTTTTCTTCTTCAGCCTTTCACCCAGACGATGTTTCTTGGGCTGCAGCCTTTTGTACTGTGGTGACTCCCAGGAAGCACATCACTGCTTTTGTTTTCACTTAATGTCTCTAACCTTTATAAAACATGACTATTTTATACTGAAACATATCTGAGCTGGTCTCTCAGAAGTACAAGCTATTGCTAGTGTGTTTTAGGGAATTAATTCATTGCTTTTAAAGACTGCATTTGTCTCTAAATCTCTTTTTTTTCTTTCTCACATTCTCCAGCTCCTCTCAGTTGTCCTCTCTTTTTGATGAGATTTATGCACCGGCGTTGTGACTTTTGAAAGGGAGGCGGCGCTCAAAACCTCTCACGTCCCTTCCTGACATTGTGTACAAATCAAACTCGCCCACAAAGTGCATTAAAATTTCATTCCCTCTCACTTATGGCGGGACATCTATTGCAAGACCCGTTCTTATTGTCAGAATAAAAATAAAATTAATTTGGAGTTTCCCCAAAATAGAAATATATCTATAAACAATGTCTATCATAACACAACTGAGCCGCTCTTGGGTAAACAAATAAATCAGCTGTCAACAGTTTGGTTTGTGGAAGTTTGGAATAAATAAAGTTTTCTTATGTATCCAGTGGACTAGAATGCTGCTCTATCCTGCAATGGAGGTAGTCTATATTACCAGATTAATCATTTTCATTATTGTTAGAACTGCTCTTTGCAGGACTTAAAAATATATGAAGTTTTTTTATGATGACGATGGAAACACCTGAAACAAATGGACTGTGTGCAAACTGAAGAAGTTAGTGAAGTATTGTGTGCCAAGATGATTGCTGCAGGTAACATAATTCATGATTTCATTTCAATATGTTTAGAAATTTTTGAAAGCCAGCTCCAAGTTAAATTTTCATGCAAATTCATAGATGGCTTTTTTAATACTAATCCTGCTAGGAAATAGACAAACTATACCAATTAAATTGTCTCCTTCAAGAAGGTAATAATTTGAGTGCCTGAATGTGAAACAGAGCACACGGAGCAGCCAGTAGTAGTCGCTACTGCTGCTAAAAGCATGTAATCCCTCACTGGCTGCTCACTGTTCACTTTAGCGAGCCAGAAGTCCCACTGTCATGGACTGAAGCCAGGGCTCTGCAATGGTGTGCAACAACTTTTCCACTGCGTCATTCAGTGTCATTAATAACCAACTCTACTAACAGTAGCATTAGTTCCAGCTTGATGATCAGACTGAAAGGTCATTTCATTTACATGGATTGTGAGGTCTTGACCAGATGATTATAGTTGAGTCTGACTGGGTCACATGATATCATGATATCTGTGTGCAATGTTGTAACCTTCCTCTTGAGACACAGCTGAGAGATAAATGTTGAAATTTGCAGAGTTACGTGGTTCCTGAACTTCTGACTTTTTCGGCGTGATGGAGTCAGCCCTTTCCTGCAGCCGCTGGAGCAGTGAGGGCTTTTACTCCCAATCGTTATGTGCCCTGCCCAACAGCACTGCGATAGCTGAATAAGGGGAAGAAGTGGTTACACTAGGTTCACTTGTCATATTTTCCCAGCTTGTCCAAATTTTCAAACTGGCATATCTCCAGTCAAAAAGTAGCTTCTCTAATCTCGAGGAGATCACGGCCCCTGTTATGCCCCTCTATGACAGCAGAGTACATTCCACTGCGGTGAGGTCAGTGATGCTGGTGTTTCCACAATTTCATTGAGATCTTCTATCAAAAAAGGCTGAAAAAAAAACAAGACTGAAACTGTAAGACGAGGATTAAGAAAAGAGAGGAAGGCCTGAGTGATGTGTATGGTTTTGTTTGTGGGATGATTCAAATGTAACAGATGGGTTTCTCAGGTTCATTAATTCCCTTTCACCACTGTGGGTTCAGCAGCTATATTTTGCATCAAACCACATTTAAATGCATCCATGTAAATAGTTACACAAACACCTTCCTGGAAGCAAAACAGCACAGCCACTTTGAGCTCCTCTGTTGTGGAGGGATGCTTCTCACTCAAGGAAAGATACACATAAAAAAAGAGAGAAACTGCATTTTTCTTTTCTGGTTTCAGCTGCACGAATCAAGTTACAACCCTGTTTAAATAACATCTTCTGCTCCCAGCACCACAGTGTCTCTGCACACATTATTCACAGCTTTTAAATCTCTGAAACCGCAAGGCACCATCTTTAGGCAGATTTTCTAAAACGGTTAGCAATGAAGCTTTAACATTAATTACAAAAAAAGAGAAGATAAGGTTGAAAAACAAGGATATATAGATATATATAAATAAAACACACACTAACCAGACACTATTTTAGGTACAGCTTATTAGTACTATGGTGGTTCCCCTTTACTCTTCAGAACTGCCTTAAATCTTCAACAAGGTGCTGTAAACATTCCTAACAGGTTTTTGATCATATTGACATGAAATCATCACACAGTTGCTGCAGCTTTTCTGGTTGCATATCCATGATGTGAATCCCTCATTCCTCCTAAAGTTGCTCTATTGGTGTGTGTGTGAGCCGTTTATTTGTAGACCCAAAAACAGTAACACAGAAAGCAGGAGGGGCTCAAAATGAACCTTTGATGCAGATTAAGCCAAAGTTCAGGTACAAGGCAATCAAAAAGCACTTGGAAATCCTAGGAGATACAAATTCACTGGGAAACTTGGAGCAGGAGTGCATGCACAGGTTTGAGCGACAATGCAACTACGAACGGAGGGAGACAGATGTATACCCTAACAGAATAACAAGGGGAGTAACAACAGGTGGGACGCAGCTGAAACAAATGAACATAATGAGATGGGGAAGTAAACACAACACACGAGACAGAGAAACAACAGAGACCAAAATAAAACAGGAAGCGTGACACAACAGAACAAGGGGAATAGAAGGAAGAGAAGGGAAGAATAGAGGGAGGATGAGAAGACTAGACCGGGGAACATAAAAAGATGAAGGACAAACACAATCCAGACTGTGACACAAAGAACCACAATAGGGAACTAAGTCACTACAACTAACAAGAAACAAGAACTCAACATAGAGCAATGCATTAAACCTTAATAAGGAAACCACAAAGAGCCACAGAAAATAGATGAGACGTTTAAATTTCTAAACACAGGGATTAAACTAAAGCAGCCATTCAACAAATAGAAAAGTAACTAGAACAAGAACAAATGGCAAACTAACAGTATACAAGGCCACAAGGGAGCCAGCAAAGAATAAGCGGTACAAGCAATGTTACAATAGAAACATAAGTCCTTCTCAAAATCCAAAAGAAATGTTGACTCAAAACCTCAAAACCCCCGGCCCAAAACCCGGGGACCGTGACAGTACACTGAGGTCTTTAAGGGATGAACATGGTCAACAACACTCAGGTAGGCTGTGGGGTTTAAACTATGTCATACTGATACTAAGTGGCCCAAAGTGTGCCAAGAAAGCATCCGGCTTCAGCATTTCACCAGCAGCAGCCTGACCCGCTGATACGAGGCAGGATGGAGCCATGCTTTCATGTTGTTAACACTAAATTCTGACCCCACCACTGAAATGTCACAGCAGAAGCCACAAAATGTTTTTCTAGTCTTCTTTTGTCCAATTTTGGTGAGCATGCATTAACTGTACCCTCAATTTTCAAAAGTGGCACCCAGTGTGGTCTTCTGCTGCTGCAGCTCATCTGCTTCAAAGTTCACTGTGCTGTGTGTTCAGACATGCTCTTCTGCATGCTTTGGTTGTAATGAGTGGTTATTTGAATTACTGCCTTCCTATCAGTTCAAAGCAGTCTGGCTATTCTCCTCTGACCTCTGGTGTCAACAAGGTATTTTCACCCAGGGGAAATATCACTGCTGCTCACTGGATATTTTCTCTTCTTTGGAGCATCTTTGTAAACCCTCGAGGTGATTGTGTGGGAAAATTCCAGTAGATCAGCAAGTCTTTCACCAGTAACCCTGTCACTTTCAAAGTCACTAAAATCACATTTTTTCCCCAATCTGATGGACCTATGAGCTACAGCAGGTTATCTGGACTGTGCCTGCATGCCTAAATGCACTGAGTTGCTACGATGTGATTGGCTGATTAGATACAGTAATTGCATTAATGAGCAGTTGAACCTGATAAAGTGGCCAGAGTGGTTATTCAGTCAATAAAGGAGCTCATACGAGATGAAAAAACAGCAAATGCTCACTGAATCAACACGTAAACTTTGCTAATAATGTTAGCCTGTTCAGGTGGTGATAATTCTGAAAGTATGCCTACAATTACCAGGTCATATGAAATGAATGGTGAAGCCTTCAATAATCTAGTGTAAAAAATGTCCAACAATGACCAAAAAAATCCCCCCAAAACAAACAAAATAAATCACCTTTGGCTAATGTGGTGTTGTGTGAGACTCATGAGTTCATTTGTGCAGATTTGGCAGTGACACTGCACACGTGTGTGCTAATCTTGAAATAAATATTAGTGTTGCAATGATAAACACATTGGGGCTATTATAACAGCCTGGGTTTTAGCAGAAACAACAGCTGCTGTCACACAGACACTGATGTGCCGCAGCTTCATCAGCAGTGGACTGAGTTCTACTATTGAGAAAATTACAGTTACTCCAAAGGAAAGTGGGTGCTTTAAAAAGTACTACTTGATGCTACTTATAAGTAGTATTAAATTACTTAATAGGTTCATACTGGTTCCACATTCATTTACAATATACTAACTTGCTCCCTTTGTGTCAGCACCTACGCAATTTCCCGGTAAGAAGGAAAAGGAAAGGGAAGTCTCTTTTTGACCTTCCGCCTGCAATGATTAGTCCTTTTTTGGAAATGCTCTCTGATTTCTGAAATCCTCCTCTGCCATGACCTATACTCCTTCAGACTCCAGCCAGCCATCGTAATCTCCTGACTCCATCTGGATGAATCTTTTTTCTTTTTTTTTTCAAAAAGCTGTACTTTTTCCTCTTTTTCTTATCAATGTGAAACCTCTTCTTTTACCGTCTTACTTCCACTGCTTTTTATACTGTTTCCGAGTCAGTTCATGCTGAACAGACTATACCAAAGTAAAAACCAACATTATTGCAACTCCCTTCCATTATTTTCTCCCCTTCTGCCTTTGGAAAGTTGCTTCTTCTCTTTCTTGTTCTTCTTATCAGCCAATCTGTCTCTGAAGTGCAGCTCAAGTGTTGTTCTGACTACCTGCAAAAACTCTGACATTTTTACCATCTGTTGCTTGGTACAGAAATGAACGTTTCTTATCATTCACCAGCCACCAGTTCACCCTCAGTCATGTGTGATAGCAACATAATTTAATGTGAATAAGACCCACCTCCTCAGATAATTAATTCATCACAAAAGAGACTCCTTCAAAGTTAAATCAAACTTTATTTCAAACAGATGGTCCAACATTTTTGATCGACTGACAGTGTCTAACAATAGAATGAGTTGTGGAGCAGTAAAAACACACACGTGTATCTGATACCTTTCTCAAACCAGGCAGTTTTATTTTCTAAAGTTACTTACACTTGACTGTATTAAAGGATATGCTTGTTGTAACCTGTTAACATTACTATAAACCACAGCAAACTGAATCTGTCTTACCTTTCAGTGAGTTTTATTTAATTCATTCCAGTACAAAAGGAATCGACAGAGTCTGTGTCAGCTTAAGATTGTAAGCTGTAAATCTGTAACACTGAGCAAATTGCTCTTTATATATACATATAAAAAAAGACTCTTACATGTCTGGTGTCCTTGAACACACCTGCTGCTAAAGTTTTGAGAAGGGGCATTGACTGCAGCAAAGCAGATAATACAGTAATGAATAAAGCAAACTAAACATGGAGAGTGAAGGATTACTTCTCTCACGCAGGTTTCAGGTCCCTGCAAGTAGATTTTCATCGTGCGTGTGTTCAACGTAAGAAATCTATCAAATGCTGTGGTTTGCAGTAATGATTTTAAGGCAAATGAGTTAAAACCTGCAAAACAACTGGTATTATTCTGTACGACAAAAGTTATTTACAATGAGTCTAGTTGTTATAAAAGTTTAAAAAAATATTGTTTAATGATTGATTTCTACTGTTAAGGCTCTATATGTGCACATGTTCTCATTGGTCCCTATTTTGGTCCAGTTAAAATCTTGAAAGCAGTCAGGTCACATTTTTCCTCATGGCCAAGAGTCAAAGTCTCTCCACCTTGCTCTCTGGCTTTTCAGAGGGCAGATGAGGAGGAGGGTTGAAGCACTGCTCCGGTTCAGGGGTTGTTGATGATCTGCCTGGGACGCCCGTAGCCTGTCATGCCAGCTTGAGATGCCCCTCTATTTGTGCCCATTTGCAGGCCGATGACATTTTGGCCTTCTTTCAGCTGCTCCTCTGAGAAATCTCTCTTGTTCTCCTGGGCTTTTCTGCACACATGCAAAGACACGATTGTCAGTGCACAATTTTCAAACCTCCTTTGTTTTTCATCTTTACACAGATGTACAGTAGAAGGAGGAAACTTACTTATGGAACCAGTTAGGGTCTCCTTTGTAATTCCCATCACCCTTTGTGACAGCCAAACTACCCAGAGCCATCAGGGTCCTCTGGACAGCAGCCAGGTCTTTGCCTGCAGACATGCGACAGTCTCACATCAGCAGAGCCCACAGAAATACAAAGAAGAGAAACTGAACTGCAGTTTCTCTCTGAAGCTTCAATTCCTCATTTTCTTTGCATCTTTAAAGTGCTTATCAAGGATTGATTGTTGGGGTAAAGACATGCTCCATTGGTCATCTTACCTTCAAAGAGATCGACAGTCTGAAACATGTCAGTTTTCGTGATTCCATAATTTTCAGCTGCTCTGAGGAACATGGAGATTTGCTCCATCTGTTTGAATGCCATGCCAGAGCTCTTGATGGTCTTGATTGGCTTGTTGGCTCCATACAGGCTGTTGATGAGCTCACACAGCACCTGGACGCACACAGAAGGGGCAGAGTCCTCTCAATACTCTGCACATAAAGTGAACTACAATGCTTTATAAGGACATTTACACTTCTGCTAAACCAACACTCACACATCCATCCTTGAGCCAGTTTTGGAAGCCTGTCTTGTTTGGCTGAGGCCGACCGACTGCAGGGCCACACTGGGTAATGATCCACTCTGCCAGCCTTTCCTCCAGTTCCGGATCGTATTTCTTATCAATCTTGCTCTGAACCTCACGGCTCAGACCATAGGAGGGACCTTTGTTTGCCATAGTGATCCTAATGGGAGGGAAAGTTAGTGTTAGATAGGCTGGTAGATTAGCAAACTCCACTCCCTGGCAGTGTTTTAATATCTGATAGTTTTAATGGTGTTCGCATACCAACGTCTGCCCTGTTCACACCCACAGATGCAATAAATCTTATGGATGTGTTCCCACTGAATATTTTGTTACTTGTGAGTAGTTACATGAAACTTTTAGAATAATTAGACTTCCTAAAAGTGCACAAGTTTTGGTTAGCTGTCACTGTCTCACTTTTTATTATTTAAGCTTATCATATGTATCGTGTACGTTATAAAAAATAGTAACATATACCTTCAGTGTTAGAGTACAGGATTTAAAAAGAAGCCAGTGATGAGTTGAGGACAAGGGCACAAGCTGCTGTACTAAACGTATCATGGACAGTAATGAGGCTTGATTTTTTCCGCTATCCAGGCCCCAACAGTGTAGTTATTTAACAAAGGCATTTTTGACAGTCGAAATTAAAGTGTTTAACGACTTGAGGAATTCCAACTTTGTTGCACTCTGTAAGTAATTATGGTTGGTTTATCTCATGTATTAATGCAGAATGAACTTCCTGTTGGCTTCAGCCAAGCTACCCTCCTCCCTGCATCCTGTTTGCACATTCAGCTGTCACTTCCTTCCTGAGAAGGTAGCTCTGTGTATACAGGAATCTAAACACAACAACATGGTGTTGCTCACTATGGAAACGGTCTGCAAAAAAAAAAAAAAAAAAACCCAAAACAAAAAGGACAAAAACTCAAGAAAATAAACTAAAAAAACAAATAT
>VOQJ01030246.1:22729-39047 GCA_015052665.1 Apistogramma diplotaenia
ACACACACACACACGCACGCACGCACACACACACACACACACACGCACACACACACACACACACACACACACACACACACACGCACACACACATACACACACACACACACACACACACACACACACACAAAGTATTGTTCTCTGTTCATTGTCTGAGGTTGCAGTGGTTATGTGGTCATGTGGAGGAAAAGTGGAAAAGTGTCTTCCTGTCTCCTAAGTTATTCCAAAACTAGTTTGTTAGCAGCAGCAACACAGAGGAAAATACCCAACCGGCCAAGCTCAACAAGTTATCTGTTTCTCAGTCATGCGACTTCCATCTGTGATGTCCAGACATGCCCGTTATGTCATGCAGCTACAATGCATCAGGACTTATCTAAATGTCTTACAAGGAATGTTCAGCGAGCATGCTCCTTTAGATTAACCCCAGGTTTAACATGCACTTTGATACATGAACTACATTAAATCTCCAGTGCCACTGGCACTCTGTACGTAGCATCTCCAGCCTGATTTTCCACCTGAGTTTGATTGTAATCAGCAACTATCTTCTGTAAGATGAATGGCTAAACACGCTCCTGTTCTTTACTGTAAGTAACTGCATGGCTTATAATGATTGTGTTTCATAGTTTCAAATCAACAAGGAGAATATTGGCCATGAGTTATTCAACCAAGTGAAAAACTATTCATAGAATTTAGTCTCTCACAAAACTCTTCTTTCACGCCTTCATTCTCTCAGATCTGATTGTACTCGAGCTTTAATTTGAGAGAGTGGCACTTTTTTAATCCCTGCTGCTGTTCTGTGTGAACCAGTGGCTTTAGCTTCACCAAGAAACCACTTTCTTACTCACATGAAACTCCATATGTGACTGTTTTACTCATCATCACTCATTTGTCTTACCCCCTGCCCCTTCCCTCCACCCAAGCTGTTAAACTATCATATTCTAGTAAGCTGTAGACACAGCTATTGCAACATAAAACTGCACCATCAAGTCATTGTGAAATCTTTACAATGTGAACACGGTGGATCCAAACACATGACCATTCGTTACTTATCTCACACAGTCCCAACTGTTGCATTTCTACCTCACAACCAAAGATAGTAGACACCACCTAAAGTCACAGTTTCTCACCGGCAACTTTATCGAGGTTCATAAATGTCACAACATATGTGACAAACAAGCTGTCGGTTTACCTGCCACTTTCTGAACCAGCAGCCTGGCGTTGAAAGCATAGCTTGAAGAAGAAAATTACATACCATTAGACAGTAGTGATGAGAGGTTTGTCAAAAGCTGAACCTGTTAACATTTCCTCAAACGGTTTCCTGAAAGCTCCCACATGCCGTGAGCACGAGGAGAGCATTCAGAGGTGAAGGCTGACAAAAAAAATAGGCTTTCATAACAGAAGAATTTGCAGGCTCGACCACACAGGAATGGCTGAATATTAACTCAGTGTTCAGCGTGATCAAACGCAAACAAGAGGAAAGGAGACAGATAAGCGAGGGTGAAGTGGATGAGAGGCCGTATCATATTTTTCATATTTTCTACACAGGATCAGCCACGAGATCCATAAAGCAGTTTGGCTGCTGTTTAAAATCCCCAAAAAATTCTGAGAGGGAAAGGAGTATTTACTTACTTTGTGTGGTAGCTTTCTGATGAATACAGATGGGGTTAGGCTTGCACTGCTGTGTGTTTGCTCTTCTTCTTCTTCCTCTATGACAGTGCAGAGTGCACGGCACAGATCTGCCAGGATTAAATACAGCAAACACCCCTTGAAATGTATGACTTCACATTCAGTAGAAAGAGAGAGCAAGAGAGGGCGACGCCTTTCTGTCCTCTTATTTCACTCTTTTGACCCGCCCCTAGGTTCTTTCTCTTTTTCTCCACTCAAATCGTAATTCCTTATTTAGGAGAAGGACGGGGAGGAAAAACAAGACATGTGACTTGAGAGTTTGGTGTGGTCACTGAAAAGAATTCTCTAAATTTCACCCTTTACCACTGAAGAACAAGACTGGATAAGGAGGACAGAAGGGAGGCAGGGATGATAAAAGCCTCGTGTTAAGACTGAGGGAGCACAGGAAGGCAGTTCAAGTAATTAGAGAGCAGGAAAGTGCATGTATGGGGATTTTTTGTACCTTAAATCAAACTGCTGCTGACTGTGGTCTTTCAAAACTGCCTGAAAGTGAAAGAGGCCGCTAGCAGATGTGAAATGTGAATCCCCTTCCTCTCTGCTGAGATTTATTTCAGTCACATTGTCTTTTCTTATAGAAGGAAACTCACTTTTGTCTTTGCAGACTTTCAACACATGCAGTTTATGGAGGGAGACACTCCCTCTGAGGTATGTCATGTCCATGTCAGCCCCTGTTGACAGAGGCAATTCAGGACCTGCAGAGTTTTTATGATAATAACACTGTTTGACGCTTGGACTGTGTGAAGTCATCGATTGAGCCCACTCATCATGAGTGTAGGTGTTAACAAATGCTTGGAATCATTTATGGGAGGTAACTTTTGTGTGATTGGTATCCAGCTAGAGCAGGACAGACTGACTAGACTGAATAGAATAGAATAGAATAGAATAGAATAGAATAGAATAGAATAGAATAGAATAGAATGCCTTTATTGTCATTATACAGCTGTACAATGAGATTGGGGGGGCCACTCCTGTTCAGTGGATAAAATAGAACCTTTTAAAATACAGAATAAAATAAATGATTACAAAATATATACATTTAAAAAACAATGATGATAATATAAGTATATACATATGATAGGTGGTGGGTATCTCACTAGTGGATTAATACCAGATGTTGCACATTACAGAGGTGATACATATTGTCCAAGTGAATAATGTTGCACAAAGTACACTGCACACAGTAGAACATTTCCTCTTTCTTGCTTATAAATTGTTCCTGCATTTAAGTTCAGGAGCAACCAGACGTACTTCCACTGTCATAACTTTGGGTTAATAATTTTTTAATTTTTAAACTAAATATATAGGGGTTTTTGCTCCACACATGAACCCAAAGCAAAGTTCATGTTCAAGCCGATGACAGAAATCTGCGTGAGAACATTATCCAGCAAACCTGTAAATGTCAGATACACACAAACATGAGAAATTCCACATGCTGGTGAGCTCTGAGCAAAAGCCAAACACACTCAGCATTTCTGTGCTTTAAACAAAGTGGTAACAGCTTATCCTCTCTGACTTTTCACTCTCCAGAGAGCTGCAATATATCACCCGTCCTGAATTTGTTAGAGCCAGAGACCTCTTCTTCATTTCAAGGTTTCCAACTTAAAAATCCCATTTCGATTAAGAAGCAGGAGCTTCAGGTTGCTCGTGCAGCTTGTGTATGCCTGATGCAGAGCCTGTGTCCTCAGTGAGGTGAGTCTCAGTAGGCCGTTTCTGCACTACAGCAACATCTGGTGGCTCACGGTGGCAGAAAACGGGTGACATCATCTCTCTGCTTCTCCCACTGCAAGAGAGCAAACAGGTGAAATGATGTTCTAATGTTAGCAGGTTAAAAACGTGTTTAAATCAGACCCCTCATGTTTAACCTTGTGCTAAGAACAGATCTGAATTCATTTTATTTCAGGTAGGTGGACACGCTGCTGGGTGTTGATGAACATGCTGAGAGTTGCTAATTGAAAAAGAGCCGTCCCATGAACAAGACACTGTGAGGTCATCTGGGGTTTTTTATATCAAAAGAAAAAAGTAAAAACAAAAGAAAGAAAAGAAACAGATGGAGACAATAAACCTAGTGCCAGGAGCTGAATTATTTAAAAGCAGACCTATTTTAGAGTCATGACCTTCAGAGTGCTATAAACACTCTTCATAAATGGACTTGGCTGTTTTTGGTTGAAATGAAAAAATGCTTGTTGGTTGGTTTGTTCGGACGTAAATATGTGAAAAACTGTTGGTTGGTCACCTCACATTTACGACCCCCTCCAAGATGTATTGTAAGCATTTGGCGACTGCTTAACTTCCCATTACACGGATCACATCATTAAGCTTTACTTTCCCATGGCATTCCTGTCATACTCAGCCATGCTTAGTGCTGACCTGCAAAAGCTATAATAATCTACTAAACTCAAAGTGCTTTTCATCACCATTGTGAGCACTACTGTGCCTATACAGTGTGTTCTGCATAGTTTGTTTGTTTTTTTAATGGAAAGACTGAATAAAAAATGCATCTGTGAAATCTGGATCTCATCTCCTGCTGTGTTTTGAACACTGTGATGTGTGTGGCAGAGAACGTTTAACAATATCAGAGACATAAATAATTTGAAAAGCAAAAAAGAATTTAATATTTGGAAGCAACGCTTTAATTTTCAACCTTAGCTGCACTCATTGTATTGGACTTTCACTATGTTTGCACATTTCTATAATGGCTCCTGTGGCTAAATGCCAGCCAGCTTGAGACTAAATGTTATTATGGCTCTGTACTGTAGGTCTCAGATGTTGTTGATCTGGTGATCTGGATACTGAGTTGAAAGAGAAAACTGATTTATGATTATTTCACTCCTTTTTTCACATAATTTCTTTACAGCCTTTCATGCACAGTTTGCTATCCTGTGCTTATGCTGAAGAACAAGAAAATGAAAACGCAACCGTCGAGATAATTGATAAGAAAATGACCTTTCGCACCATCAAAGCTCTATTTGTGCAATGTTGTATTAATAAACTGAACAAACCTAGAACTGGTGTGTTTGAGAACCTCTTTATATAGACACTTTTTGCCCACGTAGCCGCAGATCATCTGTGGTTTGGAGCTGCAGGAGGTGTGATGATGATTATATCTTTGGACAGATAAAGAAGTCTGCAAGTTCAGACCGCAGGTGGTCTCAGCACCTGATCTTCTAGGTGAATGTACCAGTGAGACACAGCAGGCAACATACAGTCTATTTAAATTTCATCTTTGAGTCTACCCCAGGTTACTAACACTGTATAGAATTTCATACACTCTTTTTTTCTTTATAATATATGGCAAAAACAATATTAGTATGCAACTGCAGTTGCAGTGTGCACTCTATTCCTTCTGGGGGCGTTGTGTGATTTAAGCATTAAGCATAACATTTAGTCTGCTGACACTCAGCTCTAAACTGCGACCCCTAAATGTCCATATAAATCTCCTGTTCTCCACCTCCTCCCTCTGTGTGTGCTTAATGCTACGAGGCAGGAACCAGTTGTGCAGAAAATAAAGGTCTGCCCTGCAATAGACGTGCTCAAGATGGAGACGCTGTGTGTTAGCTCGGTCACAACTTTAATTACTCTGTTATCTCACACGTCAGATTTTGGCACAGCCTCTTCTTTTAGTTTAGCCTATAGGTTTTTCTAAATTGTCTGATTTCAAAGCAAAGTCATGCCTGCAGTGGGAAAAACTGCATCCTCATTGCCCCGCTTCATTGCACAGAGCTGATGGATTCCTGCTGCATGATGGCAGGTGATTACAACAAGTGATATTAGATATCATGTATTTAACCTGTGCTGACTGATCCATGGGGCAGAGGTGCATGGGTGGGGGATGGGTGTGGAGGGAGAAATTGTTAGCAGAGGGTGAGCAACCCTGTGCGTAAGGATGATACACTGTCTTTGTTATGTACATTCATCCAGTCTGGCAGTTGCAGCTGACATCATGACGCAAATGTTTGAGGTAAACCACAGCATGCCCATTTTTGGTTGTGTGTTTCTAAATCATCACACACACACACACACACACACATTAGATAGAGAGTATGTAAAAAAACTTAGTAGTTTGGCATTTTTAATAAAACTCTGTTATTTATATTAAACCATAAGTGACCTCTCTATGTCCACGAACAGATACATGACGAGTGCTACACTCACTGGCCTTTTTCTTTTAAGTTCAGCTGCTCGTTAATGCAAATATCTAATCAGCCACTCACATGCAGCGACTCAATACATTTAGGTGTTCATACCGAGCACCACAGGTGATTTAAGCTACTTTGAAGGTGGCGTGGTTGTTGGTGCCAGATGGGTTGGTCTCTGAATTTCAGAAACTGCTGGTCTTCTGTGATTTTCCCAAACAACCACAACAAATGGTCCAAAAACAAGAAAATATCCTGTGAATTGCACTTCTCTGGGTGAAAAAGCCTTTTTGTTGCCAGAGGTCAGAAAAGGATCGTCAAACTGTTTCAAGCTGATGGAAAGGCAACATTTACTTAAATAACCACATGTTAGACCATGACAGTGATTTAAATACGACAGCTCACAAGAGTATTGTAGCTGACCACCTCCATCCCTTAAAGACAACAGTGTATCCATCATCTGAAGGCTGCTTCTAGCAGGATAACACACCATATTACACAGCTCATGTCAACTCAAACTGGTTTCTCGTAAATGACAATGAGTTCACTGGACTCAGATGACCTCAACAGTCACCTTTGGGATGTGGTGAAATTGGAGGTTCTCATCATGGATGTGCTGCCGACAAATGTGCTGCAACTGTGTGCTGCTATCGTGTCAATATGGACTGAAATCTCTGAGCAATGTTCTCAGCTACTTGTTGAATCTGGATCATGAAAAATTAAGCCAGCAAAGGTTGGCCCAACTCAGTACCTGCAAGGTGTTACTAATGTAGTATCTGGTGAGTGTACTGTATGTAGTGTTGTTAATGAATAGCAAGAACAGAAGATGTTACACTTAATAATAGTGCCATAGGTTGACTTACCACTATGTCTCCTGCGTTTCCTTAATGTCTTCTGTTTGACCTTGTGTGCTTCTCATGTCTCTGTTATGGTCAGATCGCTTTTGTTGTCAATCATTTGTTGTTTTATTTCAATTCTGTGATATTTTCCCTCCTTTATGATTGCTGATTCGCTTGTCTGGTGTTAGTGTGATTCTTGTCATTTTGTTCTGTTTTGCTCACCCTGCCACTGACACTGAATCCTGTGTTGGACTCCTTAATCTGTTGTATTTATTTTTTGTTTTTTGTTATTTCTCAGCAGAAAAGACCTCTCTGATAATGATTCAAAAAACTAGGCCAAGATCAAACAAGATCTGGTGCTGGGTAAACAAAGAGGGAGCAAAAACTGAGACAGTTAGCTCTGAAATGCTCCAGTGAAACTGGCCAGGGACTCCCATTTGCACTAATTAACCCCGCCCACCAGGAAGCTGCATGTGATAGTAGAGGGCCATTTTAACTTTTCAGCTGCATGCTGGTAGAGAAATTAAGGTTAACAAATCCATGCAAATTTGGGGTTTGGGGCAATAACTGTCTGAATGTTTATTAAAATTGGTTGATAATATCACTGCTTTTTCTAGTTTTGCAAAGGCTTTATTTCCTTTTTACAATTCCCCAAAGACACAATTAAAAACATAAATCTGGAGAATAAACAAAAAGGCAACAACTACAGCTCTTCCTTGTCATGAACGCAGCTTGCTTTCTGTAAAACACAGAGCCGTGTCATCAGATTTCAACAGACTGCAGAGCTGTGTGTACGGTTTCTGAGCATACTTTTGAGACATACCCCAAATCTGTCTAAGTTCCCAAAGATGAGTTAATCCAGTAAAATACCAGAACAGTCATGACTGGGTCGAGAAGGCAGTAAATATATAACTTTGCAGCTTTAAAAAAATTTTTATTTTTTATTTTGGATTGACATGACTTATAGAAGAAGAAACAAAACACAAGTGAAATGTTGGGATCCCAGTTTTGTCAGCAGTCTCTTTAAAATGGGATAAGAAATTCCTTTGTGGTGAGAGAAAAGGGAAGAAGACAGAGTCTAAGAGTTTAGGAGAGAGCAGATGATGGGCATGGACTGGATTTGAAGCTCAGCAGCTTTGACAGATATAAACAAAAAGGAAAGGGAACACAGAGTGGAAAAAGGAACAAATGGAATTAATATGGATTCTTTGTGAGATCCAAGTGGAAAAGCCAGAGCAGGTTTTCAAAAGTAAAGACAGAGAAGGTTGAAGAGAAAGAGAAAGGGCAAAATAAAGATGTAGAAAACAAATCAAATCAAATAAAACATGAGTCAGGTTCAGCAGGAGAGGGCCATATTGAGACAGTGAGAGAGGAAGAGAAGAGACACTGTGCCAAGCAAGGATATCACAGAAGGAGACCGAGTCACTTGCAGAGAGAAGAATAGAGACTGACACAAATTGATGATCCAAGACAGGACAGTGGACAAGGAGCAGGCTCCAGAGAAGAATAAGTCAACTCTAATTTCATCTTTATGAATTAGTGAGTGGGCAGTGAGGGAAATATCAAAGGAACACAGGAGAGACATAATGAAATAATTTCCCATCTCACTGCTGTCTTATCGCCACAATAATAATGGATCAGCTGTGGAGAGTAGGTCACAGAGCAGAAGAGCGTTTGATGAGGAGACAGTGATGGATTTCTGTGAAAGGATCACTCTGCTCACACTGACTATACAAAGAAGTAACAAAGGTCTGTTTTCTAAATCAGATCCATTTACAGTGTGGATGAGGCCAATTAAAGGCTCGGGGCAGCTGTGACGTGAACAAAAACATTGCTACACCTGTTAGGATTCTCTAGAGATTGCACTGGAAGACTCACACAGAGATAGGATCTGTGTGGTCACAGAAATAGAGCACAAATCTGATGACACACTTACAGTAAGAGCTACACAAGAGTCAGGAGGCGATAAGATACCTACAAAAGTCATATCTGGTTTTGCAGAAATAAACAGCAAGAAGAGACATGGGTGGTGCAGATAGTGTGCCCACTAAAAGGAAGGTGAAACTTAATCCTTGTGTCAAGAGGTCTAATATCACCATTATATTTATAATCAAAAGAATATAGAAGTATATGCAATGAAAACTAAACGGTTACACTAGTATGAAACCGATGAGTAAGTAAAAGTGAATCTGATGAGTAGTGGCGTGTCTAGAAATCATAAGAAAAACATCTTCTGACTCATAAAAGTGCAGGGCAGCAGTCTGCAGAGTGAGTGACTGAAGTCAAGGAGCTCAGCTTCGCCCAGAGGATCAGGGTGAAGACGTGATGTAACCTGTGGAACGCACCTGGATCACCACAGCAAACAGGAAGTGCTCAGCTTTTTATGGCCAGGCAGTGTTTTTTTCTTTTTTCTTTCTAGGTGTTTATTGTGTTCTGATGTTTTCTTTTTTATTATTATGATTATTTGAGCAGAACTTGTTTTTTCAGTTTTCTTTTTTATTTTCATTTTGTCTATTTTGCATTTGCATTCTAGCATGTTTGACCCATTTGCATACGTTTGTTTTCTTTATAATAACCATGAATAATAAATTGTACAGTCATGGTTAATTAAGCTTTAAAAAAAATGTTTGTTCACTCTGAGACAAAGTTAGAGAGGCAGGGTTGAGATGGTGTACACATGAACAGAGGAGGGAGAGTAGATATACTGGACAAAGGCTGTTAAGGATGGAGCTCCCAGGCCGGAGGAAAAGTGGATGAGTAGATTCATGGACATAGTGAAGGACGACATGCAGATGTGATGGGGGAGGGTGGAAGGGATGGGGTGAGATGGAGGCAGATGAGTCGCTGTGGTGACTCCCTAAAGGCAGCAGCTGAAAGAAGAAGAAAAGAAAGAAAAAGAAGAAATTGTTATTTAATTGAAAGCAAATGATCATTAACAATAATGTACTATTATTATGTGCGCTAATGAATATTCATGTTTAAATTGTGTTACTCTGTCATTAACTTCTGTATTAGAAAGTAATTTCTTGATAAATCAAGTTTACTTGAACTGAATTGCAACAGTTTTAATATTTTATTTATCCTGGCTGATAAGAGACAACAATAATTTGATTCTAATTGGCACTTGTATTATTTTTCACACTGTATTATGACATTGCTGCTGGCATCTGAGTTTCTCACAAGCTGTCCTTTGGCATCAGTGTTATGGGACACCAGAACGGCAATAACCAGACAAATTTCTCTCCCGGCTCATCGGGTAACATACGTTAATGTTGTGACGGTGTTTTTTTTTGGGGTTTTTTGCCCTAACCACGATCATTCCCCAAACCTATATTTAAAGAAAATGTGCATTCAACATTTTCAGTAATTTATAAAGCAATTATTGGCCAAATTATTGGTTATCTTTTCATTATTAATAGTTAAGCATAAACTAAATTTGAATCGACTGTTACCAAGTTAACAGCCTATTTGCATGTTTTAATTCATGGGTAGCAGGTAGGATGAACTCGTTGAGTGTATGTTTTTGTGCTCTACTTAATGGACTTCAGTGAGAGTATAAATGTGTTGGTACAATATGTAGGCATTGAGTTTTTGTTTACGACCATGATCTGAGTGCATGAAATATGCAACGCTGTAATATTCTTAGCTTTGATGAAATATTTAATTAGAATCAATTAAACACAGATTCATAAAGGTTCATATGACATGTTTCAAGATCTTTACATGTCACTGTAATTAAGAATCTCTTTGGTGCTTTACCTGCTATTCAGCTCATACTTGTGTGCAGCTGCAGTGCTGCAGAGTGAAACACAGCACAACGTATTTCTAACTTTTTACCGTGAGTGTTAAGTATTGATGTGCTACTGTGGGGCGACTGTAGGAGATGCAGTGCAGTGCTGTTTCTGCCCTTCACTGCTGCAGTCTCTGTGGTGTTTAACATCATTACTGCCCTCGTGTCACCACAGCAACCGGCCTGGTTACATCCTCAGCAATGCTCTTGTTTAGATATTTATTATGGATTCTGTGCATGTGTGTGTGCATGTGAATGTTGGGTGCTTGCAGAGGTTTATCGCACGCAGCAGAGTCTGTCACAGCTATTCACAAGTCAATAAAGACACGCCGCGACCTTTAAGTGAATGAATAACCAGGACTTTCATTACTTTACATCAGGCAATCAGCCTTATTACAACTCCTCTCTATCATCCTTTTCCCTCTCCTAGTATTTCCCAGGATTTAGCCACATGCCGTCTACACTGACTGAAGCTTTAATAACACTAAAAGCCCCCCACCCTCCCCCCCAAAAAAAGAAGAGAAAAACCCCAACATTTTTGAAATTATCACAGCCGATCTGATGCCTTACCGATGAGTCATGGCTATCAGAAGCATCTTAAAATGATATTTTTAGCACTAAAACAAGAAATCAGTGAGCGTAAAAGAGAAAAACCACAATGGAAAGTTGTTACCTTGGTATGTGGTAAATTGCTTCACTCGGTAGTCTTGTCATGAAAGTGAACAGATTAAATATCTATTATTGATCAACAGAAACCCACAGAATGCACTGATGTATCTCTCAAACATGTATCATTTCACAGAGCTGAATAATTAATGTTAAAGCAGGTTTTAAGCCTGTGGAGCTGAAAGCACAGCATGATGGATATACAGTACTCACATAATCTACACAGCGTGAAGCCACATTATAGTTCATGTAAGTATCGCAATCTGCAAAGCCAGAAATGGAAAGTAAATTGTATTTACTCAATACGGCATTTAAGTACTTTTGAGTACCAACAGTGTGTTTTTGGATTGAGGACAGAAGGGGGAGTACCCACAGACACAGGGAGAACATGTAAACACCACACAGAAAGGATCGAACCCTAACTGCTGTTGTACATTCAAATAATAGGAATAAAATGTTTAACCAGCTGCAAGTGGTATTATTGTAAAGTGGAAGACCACATAAATTGAGGGGTCACCAAGTCCACATAGTGGCACACAGTCCATTAAGGTCATCAATGCTATGATGACTCAGTAACTCCTCGAAACCACCTCTGGCATTAACGTCAACATAAAATCTGTGCGTCAGAAGCTTCATGGCATGGGTTTCCATGGCAGCTCCTGTAGTTGTGGCATAGTACTTTTGTCCATGCAGTGTACATGAAGACTTTTGAAATATCTATTCAATTAAATTTTATTTAAATAGCGCCAAATTACAACAGCAGTTTCCTCAAGGTGCTTTATATTGTAAGGTAAAGACCCTACAATAATACAGAAAAAACTCAAACAATTAAACAACCCCCTATGATCACGCACTTGGCAACAGTGGGAAGGAAAAACACCCTTTGAACATGAAGAAACATGCAGCAGAACCAGGCTCAAGGGGGGGCAGTCATCTGCTGTGACCAGTTGGGGCTGAGGAGAGAGGGGACAAAAGACACACTGTGGGATAGAGCCAGAGATGAATAAGAACTAATTATTAAATGCATAGTGGGATATAAACACAAAGTGAAAAGAGGTGAGTGAAGAAGAAACACTCAGTGAATTATGAGACCACACCCCCCCCAACCCCCACCCCAGCAGCCTAGGCCTATTGCAGCATAACTAAGGGATGGTTCAGGGTCACCTGATCCAGCCCTAACTATAAGTGTGATTAAAAAAGGAAAGTTTTAAGCCTAAGCTGTTCCCACAGAAGAGGGGCCTGAAAGCTGAAGGCTCTGCCTCACATTCTACTCTTAATTATCCTAGGAATCACAAGAAAGCCTGTAGTCTGAGAGCAACAGCCTCTCTTGGGGTGATATGGTATATATGCTGATGTAATGTAGTGCATGCATGTGTACCTGTGTGACTGTCATCTATCATCTAACGCTTACCTCGTAGCAAATAGTAATTATCACATCTTTAAACAAAGCACACTCAAAAATCACTGCATAATGATTTATTCACATGTTTTTTTTACATACTATATATTAATACTATTATTATTGCTGCAGTTGTGGCACCTTTCAGGTATTCGCTTTCAGTATTCCCATAATTAAATTCTATGCTCATATCTCTTTATAGTTTTCATCTTCATGCATGCTGATTATAACATTTCACAGGAGCAGGATGCAAATAAATTAAACAGTCTCTTTTTTAAGTTACATCTCATAATCTATCCATTCTATTAATGCTTCAATCACATGCCTTTTTCAAAGTCCATAGAGGGAACATACAGTCTCCATCAGAGGGTAAAGGCATTACAAAGAGCACATTAAGAATACATACTGTTAAAGCTGGCAATCTATGATTAGTGTTCATAACCACCCAAACCGCTATTCCCCCACCCTAATAAAGCCTACCTATACCGCATAGGGAAAACACTAAGTGTAATTATAACATTTCATCTATGTACAGTAACTTTGAAATATGGCACCAAATCAGCTTGTGAAAAAAAGCTTGAGGTTACATGTTAAAATATTTGTGTCTACAATACTTTTCCTGTTTAAAGTGTGTAATTCCATTCATAAGCTTTCAACAGCAATAACATTTTACAAGCCAAAGTGGAAACACTGGCACACTTTTCTTGATTTTTTTTTCTTTTGTGAAAGTAAACAGAGTGCCTTGCAGGCACTGGGAGCACTGTGGTGCATTAACACAGTGCTGGAAAGTAATCTAACTCAACTTCAGTGCACCCTGTCTCTTACTCTGAGCAGATGCTCTCGAGCGATGTGAGTCTGTTGTCTAACGCAGTGAAGGATATGAACAATAGTGACAAATTTTTGTAAAAGAGTCAGATACGATAAACAGTGTGTTCCAGTTTACGAAAACATTTTAGTGCTGATAGCTTTTGTGTTTTGTTCAAAAGGTGCTTGTTTGTCCACTCTGTGGATTTAATACTGTGGACATTATTTTTTTTCTCAGTAGCTCAGATTATATTATCATTCAATTTTCCCGACTTGAGTCAGAGATTGGCTTTTTTCCCCCACACACATGCTTTTGCATGCACGCGCTTAAGCTCTTGCATATGCACACATAATTGGAAAAATGAGAGGATTTCTAAGCTACAGCAAAGGCAAATAATAAAGAACTTCGGATAATTCAACCTCACACAACCTTTAAGCCTACAGTCTATTAATATTATTTGTAATTGCTCAGTTTTGTCAGTTGGGTTCTGTGAAGGCACCTAGTGTCACCTAGGCAGAGAGGAGCTCTCTTAATATAAGCTTTGTTACAACAACACAGTTACCTTTTTAGTCTTGAAGTGTCAAAAATTCTACTTGGTGAAGTAATGCTTCATCGTGACTACACAGAGTCTATCTGTGCTCCTGAATAATAATGCATTTGTGAGTTTTGTGCCTACTGATAGGTGGTCTGGGGCCAGGGAAAAGCTCGTCTCCAGTTTTTAAAAGGTCTTTGAGCCCCCAGGCATAGAAGCCTCTGTCAGACGTAGGCTGACTCACTAGACTGGGTCCTGCCCAGGTTTGGGGCTTGGGACAGGTGTGAAACATCCTTCTTGCGCACTTCACAGATGGACTTCCTCCGGGCCTGCACCCCTCTGATGGCCGTCTTTATCTTCCTCCAGCCAAGGTGATTTAGCTCTGCCAGGTTGAGCAGCACACATATGCCACTAACTGCAAACATAAAGACCAAAAACACAGTCTTTTCTGTGGGACGGGACACGTAACACTCCACCTCCTTCACACATGGGTAGCGATCACACTCAAACATCCCTGGCACATTGAAACCGTACAGGAAATACTGGCCCGCCAAGAAGCCGATCTCAAGCGCGTTGCGGAACACCACCTGGATGACGTAGAAACGAGAGATGCCTTCTTGCCGTCGCACTTTAGCACTCTTGTGTGTTGTAGGGAGTCCCCGGGGTCCATTAGGAATCTCCTTGACTTCCAAGCAGTCATGATCCTCCTTACTACTGTCAGGATGCACCAGGATGCCGTTGATGTTTCGAGAATGAAGCTTGCGAGAGTGATGATCATGATGGCGACCGTGGTGACCATGACCATGGTGATCCATGTAAGGATGCAGGAGAGAGTAGCTTCGATCACGTGCTTTAGCAGACTGGTGGACAGAATATGTGATGAAGCAAAGGCTCGGCGTGCACACCAGGATGATCTGAAAAACCCAGTAGCGGATGTGTGAGATCGGGAACGCCTTGTCATAACAAGCCTGGTTGCAGCCGGGCTGCATGGTGTTACAAATGAACATGATTTGTTCATCTTCATACACCTTCTCCCCCACTATGCCAACTATTAAGATACGGAAAATCACCACCACTGTCAGCAGGATCCTGCAGAGACAGAAGGAAAGGGCAGGAAGGGGAGGTGGTAAAACAGGAGAAAGAGAGCATCAGTTAATGAGGAGCAAATGCACTAAGCAAATATTATTTGTGGGTGTAGCTGATTCTTCTCCTTTTTCATTATAAAGTAAATGGTGAATTGGTGTTGCTTAGAATAAAGTTTTTTTTTTCCTTTAGAAAATTAGAAGGACAGTGACATTATATCCATTGTATGTGTGTGTGTGTGTGTGTCTGTGTACAGTATGTGTTCGTACATGTAGATGTATTTGTGTGCTTGTATGCAGCTGCTGTGATGAACAATACCCTGGGAAGGTGTAGCTGTGCTCTAGATAGCATGCACACATCAGGTCACTAATCAAAAGATAAAGGTGATTTCACACTCATTTTCACTGCGGGACTGAAATGGAACATGTCCTTTGGCAGACACAACAGTGACATCAGTTATGATAGATCCCCACTGATTTAAGAATCAGTCTTATACAGTATGTTAGTATATTTCCCCTATTGTTAATTTGCTTTAATTAAATGTAAAAAATATACCACATATCTTTATTGCAAAGCTACTTTATAGTATATAGCTGTACAAATAACAACCATCACAGTTACAAAGCTTTTAGATGTGTAGCTATTTAAAGAGCTCACATACAAAAAATAAGTCATTTCAACTATAGGCAGCTGCTCTCCCGAGGAGATGGCATTTACTAAAAACTGCGAGGACTTCCCATTGAGCATCATTAGTGCTTTGCTGCAGTTACAGAAAGCTGCATCCAGGGACCAGAGGATCTAGAGAGCAGTACAGCTGCTTTTCAAGGCCTCTCTGGTGTGCTGTTCTGTTATTTCCATGGTGTCGATCCAGTATGGGCACTGCGGAGGAGGGCTCGGGCTTTAGGGCTGCAGTGTCAGCTCTTTCTAATGAGCGAGAAAAGCCTGCACATCATTGGACTCCCTGGTATTTTATGCCACCACCATGGATGTCAATGCTTCCTGCTTGAAAGAAGCAGTTGCTTAGCTCACACTTGTATCCAGGCAGGGGCCACCAAGGGACAGAGATAGATGGAAGCTAGCCCTGAGGTGAAAGCCGGCTACACAGGACAATGGACAAAGTAATGGGATTTCTATGCATTTTAATTGTGTACGTGAAACCCAAGTTGTTTGTCCAAAAATGAGAGTCTGTACTTTATCCTTTAATGAGGACTCAAAATGCCTGTCGACCTTCTGTGGCCAGTAACCACAGCAACCTGCAGAGGATGGTTAACACCCAGTATGTAGGGGGGAAATAGCTTACAGTTGTTAGAAACATTAGACAAGTTAAAAAAAAAAAATATATATATATATATATATATATATATATATATATATATATATATATA
>VOQJ01030247.1:3149-21787 GCA_015052665.1 Apistogramma diplotaenia
CTGCGCTGCAGTGGTTTGAATCATATTTATCTAATAGACTCCAGTTTGTTCATGTAAATGGGGAGTCTTCTTCACACACTAAGGTTAATTATGGAGTTCCACAGGGTTCAGATGACTGCCCCTCCCTGAGCCTGGTTCTGCTGGAGGTTTCTTCCTGTGAAAAGGGAGTTTTTCTTTCCCACTGTTGCCTTGTGCTTGTTTGTAGGAGGTTGCTTTGATTGGTGTTTTTTCTCTGTAATTAATGTAGGGTCTTTACCTTGGAATATAAAGCGCCTTGAGGCGACTGTTGTGATTGAGTTGAATCTATATCAGATATTATAGTATCATTGTGTTGCATGGTAGCCTTCCACCAATGGAATAATTTTAGCATTTACACATAAAACATTTTATAAAACCATCATGTCATTTTAGGTTAGCTATAAAAATATCTCATTAATATACAAAAAAACTTGGATATTATAAGTTATGATGTATTATGATACCATCACATAACAACAACTAAAATGACATTTACGTAGTATAGATGAGCATGGACGAGTGTATGTAATCAATTAGAAGAAAACAAAAAGCAGCTTCAAAGGTTTGATCGTGTTTGGCTCAAATTTTGTTTTACTTCTGCTACACATGTGCGAAAAGTTCACTCCTGAGTACCGCTGTGATGAATGTCTCTGGCTCCGCCGACCAGAGCCCAGTGTGCAATGAAAAACGATAAGTGCACTTAACTACATCTTTAATGAGGACATATTCATGCAACCATACAGTTAAAACTACCGTGAACTTCAACTGTGCTTGTATGTCAGTGCAAAAACGTGATTGGCTTATATGCTTCCTGGTTCCAAGATTATGAGGCAGATGATTGGCTCTTTAGTCAGCAGGGCAGAACAACCATGAAATCCTTCTAAGTTCTTAAATTCTTCAAGTGCCAGATCTTCCCTTTACAAAGTGTCTCCCACAGTACGACACAGCCACCAGATTATTAAGGTTAATTAAGGTTATTAAGGTTCTGGTTTTTCCTTTAATTTGTCACCTTGCCTGTATGTATGTGCATATTCTACAACAGCTGGTCTCTTTTTTTAAGCAGAGGTCAGGGAGGGGAAGAAAAGGGTATTATGTGAAGGAATAATTGCATGTCATTGAAGCTGCTCAGCAAACGCTGCCAAACCGAGATGCATTTTGTATTCGCTCATTTGTTTTGACCACAACACAGCTTGAGAGAAGAAAGAGACTGAGAGGTGTGTCTAGTGTGAACTGAAAGCCGGGTGTCATACCATCAAAGACTGAGGAGGTTGTACATCAGCTGTGGATCTTTTCCTCTCCCGGGAGCTTTAATTAAAAAGTTACAGAATTCCCCTTGGCTTACTCTAATGCCACAAACAACCTCGAGGCGTTTACCAGGAACTGCGCGAGGCACCGAGGGCACAGGTGAACTGGAAGTGATAAACAGCTATCAAGTCCTTGCATCTTTGCGCGGCACAGTTTGCACAGTGACCGCAAGAGTTCAATTTTAAATACACTGACTAGAATTTTGGTCACATTTTCTGACTGAAAACAGTAACCACAACGTCTCATTTAAACATGAAAACATGAGAAATTTTCTCTGCGCCTGGAAAGCCAGACTTCAGCGGTGGAGCGGCTCCAGAAAGCGTTGCTGTGAGGGATGACGGATTAGAGGCTCGCTTTTTGGTCTCATGCTTTGGGAGAGAATTGTTCACATTAACATATTGATGGAAATTTCAGAGATCGTATAAAAAAAGCACATGTGAACTCAGTTGGAGGTTGTTTTTTTTCTCCTTTTCCCGTGTGTTCGTGCATATGTATTTGTGTTTTTAGAGCACATTGCCTGATTAAGTGAATCAACGAGCAGGACAATCTGCCATGATTGTAGTTTGTTATTAATTTTGCTGCTGCCTTAAAGTGAGGTCTAATTTATCTGCTTTGCTGCACTCTAAACTCATTTTCTATAGTCACAAGCCTCCAGTTTCTCTTATAGCTTACTTTTTTCTCTTTCTATTTTCTGTCTTATATAGGGCGAGAAAGCTAGTATCAGCTGTCATAACCACCCCCACATACAAAGAAATTGTCTGGTCTTTGAGTGAAGTGCAGGGCAGAGCAGCTGCAGGAAGCAGATTTTATGCTGGGAAGTTAGAGAAGGTCACTAGTCTGTCGGCAGTGATGGTGTGGATGTTGACAAGCTGCTTCTGAGTCACGGCCGTGAGCTGCCGATGCCAGAACAGACTAATGTATAACAAGCTCTCGGAAGCTGCTTACCTTGGCTGCAGAACTTTAAATTCTTGAAAGATCATATTTTTCTCGCCTATAAAAAGTCTCTCTATCTTCTTTCCCCTTTTCCCATCCTCCAGTCCGTCTCTCTGGCCCAGTGCCACAGAGATGGACATCTGGGCGCTTGTCAGCTCGGAGTGTGCTTGCCTCAGCTCCACCGGGACGTCAGAGCAAATTCAGACTCCTCGCAGGCTTTGAACGCATTTGACATTAGTGTGGTTAAACAAAGCTGAGAGGCAACATTTCAAGTAAGCGCCATAATATATGTTACATAATGTAAAGCCATGGGAGTAAAGATATCCATGGAAAGTGTTTTGCAAAAGTTCACTTTTCAGGGATAAAGGTGTCCTATAAGCAGCCTCAGTGTAAGCTGCTCACTCAGTGGGATTCTGCTCTGCACTCAGCGATTGCAGCTCAGCGGAGTGGCCATGCAATATTTAACACCCTTCAAGCCAATCAGCACTCTTTGTCCTGGATCTGTCTCGCTGTTTTTTTTCTTCTTCTTGCGGTCGGTTGCGATGCCCTCCGAGCAAATCTATCAGTAAGCAAATTGGTGCATATTTCTTCCCTGACGTCTGCACTTCTATTTAATAACAATCAACCAATCATGCATTCGGAGCCCGCTCACATTCCAGCTTTGAGGAGTAACGTATTTTTTATTTGCTGCCAGTTTTGTAACCAACGAAACCGTGTTGTGAAAAAGATACAGTACACACAAGTGCAGTGGTGCAACTGTCAACACTAAAATCCTGTTTGCTGCCATTCATGCACAAGCTAGTATGTCTCATCAGAACACTGATCCCCCCCCCCTCCAGCTGCAGCAATGAACCCGTGTCTGCTAAGGACATCAGAGGGTTTGGTGGAAAAAGGCTGCAAAGTCAGTTGATGCTAACATTTGCTAAAATTCGCTTTTCCCTGCAGCTCACCAATGAGAACTAATACAATCCTGATTATTGTAGTTTGTCACTGTCAATATCCTGGCTTGATTCTTAAATAGCTGTTGAAAACATAATAGCAGTGTGGGAAGTTAAATGGGGACTTAAACATACTCACACACTCCCTCTCGTCTTACAGAAACTATTGAAAAACACATAAAATATCCGGAGAGCTTTCCAGTTTCTAAGTCATACTTGTTCTCACTAACGGGCCACTTTTAACTGGTTATATATACAGTAATCCTTCACAGATCAGGTTATAGGCAACTAATATGCAAACGGCCTGGCAGAGAGACAAAGTATAAACAGTAATAACATGTGGATTGTATATCTTCGTTTCCGCTCATGTGTAGTGCAGCAAAACGCTCTGGCATAATAATTAGTCCATGCTCGAAACTAAAGGTATTATCATTTAGCTGCTAATGTACTCGCCCATGTTGGTGGAGGTAGAGTTTCATACATGATCAACATTAAGAGCCAGCCTGTCTGCACAGCTGAAGTGTGCATGTGTGAGTGTGAGCCATTTGCTTCGCTTTTCTCACGACAGCTGCTGCACGACTTAATGATTTGTGACGTGGCGTTTCATGCTGTGAATGTGCCGTATTAATCTCGTCTTTAAACAATAGTTTGCCAGTTTTCAAAATGATTATTTATGGCCTGCATGGCATGCAGCTACAGCTGGCTAGTTTAGCGTAGTGTGAAGTGCGATGCCTAACATGGCTCTGTAGGCAAGTAGGAAAAGTTGCCTGCCAGCATCCCCAAAGATCATAAATGACGAGTGGAAGAAGATGGATGGATGGATACATGAAAAGTAGCGATTTTACTAAGGATTGTGTTCGGTTAATTATTTGCTATGAGTGGAGACTCCAAGGGATAAATTAGTGAGCAGCAGCAGGCAGATGTTGTTGGTCTTTGTGCTAACTGTGTCTTATAGCTGACCCCAGCTCTAAGACATGATGAGAGTCGTATTGATCTTCTCTGACCTTCAGGGGGAAAGCAAGTTAGCATTTTTCTATCAAAGCCGAGCTTTTTATTCAAACTGGACCAAATATGCTTATTTCCACCTTTATGGCTTCATCCTTGGACTCTACTAGAATAGATTTGCATAATTCACAGTTCAGAACAATACTTACTTACTATATGCTGTGGATTGTGTGGTCCATCAATTCATCCACTGTCTAATACAAGTAGTGTCAGGTTTATTATAAGGTCACCTTCCCTTGATCTTGACTGGCTGCCCAAACAGAAGGTCTAAATAGCTGGTGGCTGTGGCTGCTGTGCTGGACATATTAATGCCCTCTCTCTGACATCATAAAGACCCAAGACTTGGAAAAAAAAAAAAACCTCTGAAGCCTGAGCTTTTGGCCCACAGGGATTACCTGAACACACACACACTGACCACATTATTTGAAACTATTGAGCCACGTTTAATACGAGCAACCACCAACGTGTACATATAAGAAATCTATGCAGCCAGTTCACTTGGACTCCCAGTTATATTGTGGCATTACTTTAAAAAAAAAAAACCTACTGTATTCCAGTAATGTACAGTGTTATGGATTTCTTTTAAAGCAGTGCTACCACCTGTTGATATTTGAGCTTATTCCAGCATACACATAAATGTGTGTTTTTCATCTTTACGTAAAAACACTGCCTCTCAAAGTCTCCACTTTGACTTTGTACTTCTCCCCAACTCTCTGTCCTTAATGCGTGTGTATGTATTATCTCAAGGCCTAATTAAAACTCCATTAGTCATGCAGAAAATAAAGAGAGAGTAATCAAAATGGAAATGAGAGTAATGGTGCTGCGGAAACAGATGAAGCAGACAGAGCAGATTCTGCTGAAAAAGGTTTTTGTACTTTTTCTTTCTTTGCCCTTTTGTAATAGTAAAAGCTGTTGAATTCAGCTTCTAAATGACAAAAAGCATGTTTTAAGATGCTGCTGTGTGTTTCATCACGAGCAAATGTACAGCTTTGAGAATGACGAATGAAAAAAGCGACAGTCTTGTTAGCCGTGCTTCATAATTAGCATTCTCGCTGGCTGTTCCTGCTTTTTCTCTCTGTCATCGGACAAAAAAGTAAACAGATGTTAGTGGAGAACGTTCTCCAAGAAACCAATTTAATCACTGAAATTGCTTGAGGTCTCTTACAGAAATATGCCGCCTCTCTGATCAGCCTGCGCGGAGGAACTTGTCCTACAGCAAATAATCAGTCAGTCCTCTTAACAAGCTCCACATTCAGACTCCCCAAACTCATCATTTTAAGCTCATCCATCACTTACACAGACTGCCAGCGAGGAAGTGCCGCTGCCAGTGACAAGATAACAATGAGACGAGCGCGAGTCTCTTCAGCTTCTTCATTCACATTTATTATAAGCCCCCAGCGTTTGTCACTTAACAATAAGTGCATGAGCAATGAGTTGTGAATCAGTTTTTCGCCGCGTCAGACTGGACAGCAGCTGAAGTGCAGATTGGCTTCACATAGTTGCTGAGTTACTAACAACTATCCGAGGCAAGTCTGGTTAGAGTTGACCTCATTTTTTACGACTGCAGCTTGAAACCGAATCGAAGGCTGCGCGGCGCCCTGTGGACTGGGCCGTGGAGAAACAGCTGTGGTGGAGAAAAAGCAGCCTGGGGAACACGAGGAGCAAGGCAGCGGGTCAGGGCAGGGGATGCTTTCTGTGTATCTTTAGATAAGTATTTAGTTATCTGCACATGTGTCACATTAATTAGTTAGGGGAGCTGATGCCGGGTGCACTGTTTAGGCTAGAAGGGACTATGTGGGTCTGGATGTGTATCTTGATGCCCAGGGACAGCTGTGTACTCCACCTGTTAATGAAGTCTGAAGTGGTCTCTAATTGGACCTCTGCCTGTGGACCACCCAGGGAATACATGCAGGTGTAAAGGGCAGACACAGCACACAGGACTCGAAGGGAACAGATAAAAACACACAGTCACGAATTCCTGATAGGATGCCATTTTTTATATAAGATGTTTTTACTGATATGTCTTAGACACAGTTATCTCAGGCCGCTTATTTGCTTTTTCAGTGTTGTCAGTCACATCGCAGCAGAGATCATCCACTGATTGAACCAATAAGTCCGAGATTTTTATTTCAAATTGTGAAGTTTTTCCTTATGATCTGAGGAAAAATCTACTAAAGCTAACAAACCATTTAGTTGAACATGTTTCACCACGAAGCTAAAATACGAACCACTGGTGTTATTTTTTCATTATTAATTTAATTCTCAATTTCTAAGCCAATCAGCAGGGTGAGAGACTTTAGTTTAGTTCATACATGTACTTTTTTTTTTTACTGTTTTTGTTTATATTTGCTTCCACACTATAATTGCTGTCAGTGTCAGCAGCAGATGTTGCATTTTACATTTTTAATCTGTCTGTTGTGAACAAATTAAAACAAATATCCGACTGCTGGTGTCATGCTGTAATTGTCAGACAGTGCATCAGGCCCGCTGTTGATGTCTGTGTTTCACATTTCCATCTCATTCGTTACATGTGTCATCACACTTCGTTCACGTGCGCAATGCTGGGTAACCTACATGGTTATTAATGTGTGACTCTGTGGCTCTGCTCTCCTGTTGTGCTGCCAGTTGGATGCTGTTGCTTAGACAAACAGACAGGCAGAGAAGTGCCTAATAATATGTTTGAGGCAGCATGAAGCCCCTTTTGCTGTCACGTTAATTGCATCACGACGAGCACAGCAGGGGTGCGCTATCGCTGCATTTTGAATGCCTTCTTTGTGGTCACCGTCATTAATGTGCCCAGTGCTGCTGTTAAATGTGATTTCAGGTCATTCTGCGTATGAAAAGTTGGCATAAATTTGGACTGTTAATTTTCTAATGGTGGGAGTGGCAGATGAAATTGTAGGTCGCCCGCTTCTTCTCACTCTAGTGGTTTAAAATACTCTCCGATGAACAATTCAGTCTGCCCGTCTGCCATTTATCTGAAGCGATGCCAGATCTCATTGAGGAAACGGATACTTCCGGCAGCCTGCCGCTCACTTAGCTAAAGGGTTTGGGTGATTAAGATTCCTTTTACCCTCCCACACCCACCTCGACTGTCCAGCCCAAATTAACCCCCTGTCAATGGTACACAAAGAGAATGGGCATGGCTGAGTCTGATTTATTTCACACAGAGTCGTCATAAGGGCACAGTGGGCCTTCTGGCTCCTCGATAAACCGGATACATCGGGGGCCCCCTTGGCCTTTCTTTTACTTCCCTCCCCCCGCTGTCCCGCCCTCGCGCTGCCGCACGAGCTCGACCTGTCAATCTGAAACAGAGACAGGTGCAAAGACGGGCGCAAATCAAAAGGAACTGATTAGCGACTAATGGCGCATCATTGTATTTGCATCAGGACTGTGTGCACGGTGTCTGTGTGGTGTCAGTCATGCAGAGTGTGCCCTGGCCCTCCCTCTTCTGTCCTGCCCATGTGTTCATTTAGGGGTGCAGCCACTTCAGGCTGTTGATATGGTAGCGATGACTCTGTTGTGCTCCCACACACTCCCAGTCAATCCCAACACAGGACAGCAGAACAGCCTCCTGCTGAGCCTGAAGAAGAGCTGAAGACTGCATGAAACGATCATTCTGATGGATCTCTTCTCACCCACCCACTGACTGACACCTCCAGAAGTTTTTCCTTTCTTTGTTTTATGCACAAGTTTTTGGATTGCTGATGTTTGTCATGATGTGGGCGTTTGGATTCAACCGCCAGAGACAAAGTTCACAAGGATGGAGCCCAGCACTTCTGAGCATATTTACCGTCTGCCTGTGTCAGGGATGCAGGGGGCAGGAGGTCTGGACCGTGGGTGTGGAAAGTGGGCAGAGCGCATCTAGTTTCTCAGTCCCTTTGGTGTTATTGTTGACAGAGACGGGAGTCGCTCAGGATGGTGCCAGCGAAGGGGCAACACCAGCTCCTACCACCGAGCATGAGGATGACAACTCTTTGGGCTACACAGGTACTGCTGCTGTTTTCCCATTACTTTAAAAGCTCCACCCACTCAGATATTTATGCTTATTTGTTGTTTGAAGCCAATCAGTTTCGAGTCCTCTGTGCAAAGTAATGCACGTGTGTGTCCAGGAGTAAACTTTAAAAAAATGTAATTTTCAAAGTTCAGGACTTTTAAATGCATTCGGAGGGTGTTTTCATTCTGGCATTTATACATTGAGCTCCAACGAACAAACATTAGATGTCGGCTCTCTTCTTCCACTTAAAATTCAATTTAAAATCAGAAAATGTGAGCCGACAGTCACAGCAAGGTACACCAGCCAATTATACTGTACCTAATCCCTTACTGAGATTGGCAGTCAAAAGGATTACAGAATGCACTCAGTTGTTTACATCTTTCATCAGAAATTCCTTCAAAGTTGAAAAGTCCTGTGACAGAATAAATAAGCACCAAGTTCAGACACCGACTTCCACATGTGTGTCTATGGCAGATGTTTTTGTAAGAGGAGAACTCTGAAAGTGAGACAAAGCAACACTGCGTTAGTAGTTGTGTGTCTTCAACAAAGCCGGAAACAATGTGAGAACCTGAAAGACACACACACACACACACTTATGCATACACACAAAGGAAGTCTGGAGAGAATTACTGATGATGCATGTGTTTTGGTTGAGTTTTGGGCTCTTTTCCCAGAGTGGGGGGGGTGGGGAATAGTGTCCCCCCCCCCCCACCCCACCCCACCCCCGTGTTGATGCAGTAAGGAGGCCTACAGTACCTCACTAGGTGATTTACTGGACCTCACACATCTTCAGGAAGCCATATGAGGAAAAAGGAAATCCAAACTGACTGCCATAACCTTTATGCGGTCCATCACAATGTGCCCCAGCTTGGTAGTTTTATTTTGCTTGGACTTTAAAAAATAACCCGCAAAACTGTATAATCATCATCAAGTGTCATGATGTGGCTTCCATCAGCAATGCCAAGACAAAAGTTGTGAGTCCAAACAGAACAGAAGTCTCAGTGTGTTTAGTTGCCGTTCTCCGAGAGGCCCGCGAGGCTCTGAATGCAGGTTTAAAGGGGAAAATCATGTCGCGTCTGCTTCATTGCATTTGCGCTCATCTTTAGAGTGATAAATCTATCTTTTGGACAGTGCCAAGAGTTCATCTTTAATCTGGCCATTTAATCCCATCCGTGCATGAAAATGAAGGAAATCGATCTGGCCCAGTCAGTGAATTGGAAATGAGACTAATGTGCCCTAATACCTCAGTCTGCCCCTGATACAACAACGTGGACCGCTGCCAAAAGCTCCATTTTTAAGGAGCGTGACTCTCTGGACGAAACGTGAGGATAATCTTTGACAGCTGCCAGTTTGAGGTTTTTTTAAACCGAGCTTTCAAGCGTCACGAAGAGGAACCTTTTAGGTGCCCGAATGTGTTTAATTATGAGTGTTTGTCATTTGATCTCTGCGACCTTCATCCAGAAACAGTTCATTGATTTATGCGTAAGTTTCACTGATTATCTAATCGCGCTCTTTACACAAGATTGAAGGATGCTGCGCCCTTGTCATCCACGTCCTTCTGTAACATGTCTGAAACGAGTAGCAGCATCATTATGACTTTAACCTGACCTTCTTTAGCTTTTATGAAACAAAGAACAATTGCCACATTTCCAGGCAATGACACAGTAATGTTTTATATTATGGCCACCTGGGACTAATACAGCCTACTGTGAGTTTTATAAGGAAACACAAGCTGACCTGAAGTTCGTAACACATTAAAGTCTTTTTTATTAGTCCCCTAAGATATTGACTCTTAGCCAGCGCTAAATTGTTTCCCGATATCAAAGAGCTCTGCACAGAACTTCGCATTCATAATGAATGAGACTGACCTGTGCGAACGCAGTGGATTAGAGAGGCATGCTAAAGCTGCACTTACACTTTTGCTAGCCGGTGCTCGGCAGGCATGCACACACACAGAGGAGACAGGTCTTTGGTTCTTCTGCCTCGACATGAAAGGCTGCGCATTACTTCAGAGAGCACATCAGCACTCATATCCGCCCTCTCTGCTGACAGCTACCATTGCGTTTGTCACAGATCACAAAGGACGGCAACTTCAGAGAGCTGCTCTATTTGTAAAGTTATGGAAATAGGAATGGGGAGGAAGATGGGAACGGGAGGTTGCCACGCTGTCTTGACTGATTGGCTTCAGAATAGAGGGGTCCAGGCATGTCAAAAAGCAGCATTTTATCTTCTGTCGAAGCAGTCACCCCTCGGTGTCTCCAAGAAACCGTTCACCACTCGCAGATGGATTCGCAGACAGGTGATGTGAGAACAAAGCCGCGCCTGAGCTGAGAGCTGTGCAGGCATCAAGGTTAATATCGCTGAAGATTTGATGAAGTAGAAATTATCCAACAACACACACACAGAGCACAATGCAGGCTGTTATTGCACATGCACAAAGGAGTACTGCGAGATGACAACTGTATACAACATGTACGATTTTCATTACTTGTTTACACTATCTCAAGGCCGACGCTGTGCTGAGGTCTCCTTTTTGGTGTCTCCACACACACACACACACACACACACACACTCCTGTGTCTGAAGTGTGTTTAAGCAAAGAGCATAATGATGTCATACACTTCAAAATAATGTGTTTAGCAAACAGCTGCGGCCTGTTTGCCCAAGAACACAAACCGTTCTGCCTGAAACACCCACCAGGCTGGTGCACGGAGCAAAAAAAACCTGAAGTACAGCTTGACTGAAAGCTGCGCTACACCAGGAAAACATTTAGGCATGCATGGTCGGGCCTTTGAGTTTTATTAATGACGAAGCTCCTCCTCTCTTTTAATGTAAAGTTAAATATGAGATTTTCTTTGTTTTTTAAATTTCTCATATTTAACCACACCGGCACAGTTCTGTCAGATTAAATTTGGTAACATTTTAAACCATTTTTTAAGGTTATTATGACAATAAAAGCCAAAAGAAGTTGAAAATTATTTATGGCATATGTATTTCATGTGGCACTCCGTGTTTTCAGAAAGCCCTGGATGGTGCCTGTTTTCTCCTTATTGATAGAGACCTTATGCCTGGATACATGATACTGACAGCTTTACCATGAGAGAGATGGAGAGCTCTATTCCCTATTCATCCTTCGCTCTCATTACTGGGCTCCTGCGTTGGCCTTGAGTCCCCACCCTGAAAACCAATTTCCTTGACACTATCACCTTCACATAAATTACCCAGGAGTCCCCACAGCATCGTTGTGTCACATCTCCATGGCACTCATTTATGTTCATCAGACTTAGCGCCCTGATAATCATGATACAGAGAATTCTACACGTTCAGCTTGCTGCACTCTCACATATTATCCCCAGAACAGCCGCCGCGCTCATTTTCCAACAGTGCAACAATAGAGAAGATCCCTCGCCACGCCTGGAGGAGCGATTCACTTGAGATATAATTAGTTATAACCAAGCGCTAATGCCCTATATGCAGCTTCCCCACAGCCACTCTGCTGCTGGAGATTTTTTGTTCCCCATCCAATCTTTTCTCATCTCCCTGATCTACACAGCTTAGCTTGGTCTTGTCCAAGGAAATAGGTCTATTAGCCATTCTTATCAGGATAGCAAGTGGAGTAATGTGGTCAAGAGGCACTGGAGTGGTAGTAAGATTTGAGATGGGAGATGGTATAAGTGCACAGAGGTCGAAAGACTATGACGTGAGAATTAAATTAGAATATTCAGATTCATGTTTGTAGTGTCCTCATGATAATTGTGAAGAAAATTGGATGGAGTTTTGCTAAGTGCTAATAATCTTCTGCTCCTGCCCTGCCAAACACGTTTAGTTTCCGAGTGAAAGTATGATAACTGTTTTTTTTTTATGAGTGTAAATGGGTCACAGTCTTTACAGCTTTTACCTGGAAAGGTCAAACCGGTTTGGCTCGTCCAGCTTTACGGCAGGTATACAGGAGGTGGTTCACAAAGCTCCCATAATAGCGACCTTAAATAAACATTTTCGCATTCACTCCCATACGTTACAGCACATTTCAGACACGGAGAAACAAAAGATCAGTGAAATATTTCCGGAGCAAATCTTCGATGCTAACTAGTGTGCTGAAAACTACATTTTGACGACCTGTTTTGGTCTCTGTGCTCAAACAGAGAAAAGGGGGCGATGCAGTTTTGGTACAGTGTGTGTAAGTGTGTTGCGCACACAAGTCCCAAAACAATTTTCCGTTACAAAAGAGGCAGCTGTAAAATCTGTCTGAACATCTGAAATAAAGCACAGTGGCTTTTTGCAGAATCAGAATTGATCCTGTTCAGGGATGGATGGATGGATGGATGCACAGGACCTGATCTGTCTGCTTTCTAGCACTGATGGTGTTCCAGAGAAATCACGGAGAGCACAAAAACATGACCTTGAGGCACGCACACGCCTCTACAGAATCACCTTTCACGTTTGATAAGTTTCATCTTTCTCACTTTGCTCTGCAGTTTGGCCTCGGGTGAAAACAGAGTGGGACAGGTCAAACTAATCAGGCTCATCATTAATGTGAGTTCGACAAAAGATTCACTGGAGCTGAAGGTAGTCCGCTGGTAGTTGTTAGTTTATTGTGTACTTGAAGCATCAGATCCACAATCCACTCGCAAGAGAGTCTGTTTATTTATTGATGCACAAATGCACATTAATCATTTATCCTCAATCAGCCCATCACAGAGATGGGATTGATCAGGATCTAAGAACAAGTGGAATTTTTTTACTTGACTACAGTTCAGTGCGCAGGTGTCCCATAACTACATGTACGACTACCACAGTATATTTGCCATAGTGAGAAAACCCTGATGCATACGCAGCACGAGGGAGACCAGACAGCAATTTGGGGGCTGGTTCTAATCTTGTGGTTGGTCAGTGACTCTTTAGGAGTTACTGTAAATCTCAGATTTGGTTGGTCGGTCTTTATTATTCCTGGCAACGCACTGCAGTTTATATGTTCACATCCAGAGCTGCCTTTGCCCTCAGATCAATTAGCCGTCTTTACGAGCAAACACTTAAGGAGTGCTTCGACCTCGCCGACAAACCCTGGGTACTCCTCCCAGTGGAAATTACTGTAATGTCAGCTGGGACTGACAGGTTGACGATCTGTAAAATCATTGCGGGTTTTATTAGTGTTGATGTGATTCATGCATAGTCATGTTGTACGTGACGTACAGCCAGAGACAATAATAAGCCTGTTTCTCTGAGAGGCGGCGTAAGCTGCAGGGGGCTGTGGAGCCTCGCCAGTGTCACTGTCTCAGAGGGGCTCGGTGTCTGTGTGCGAGAGGAGCGACTATCGCGAGCTGGGGGGGCCGTAAATCTGAGCAGCACCTGCTCCCTCGACTCTGGCGCGTGGTGTGGGGTCAGCAGCACCAGATATCCCATCGATCATATTTATTGCATTCATCACAGCAGCCGTTTGTTTTGGCAGCTGATTGCACCAGGAAGAAGAAAAAGAAAGAATAGACTTTTTATTTGAGAGACATGAATGCTTTTAGCATGAGCAGCGGCTTCGCATTTTTCCCTGCTCGGGGTCCGCGGGGATCAATCACTGGATGTTGGCTCAAAACACCCTTTGAAACCGCAGCTACTAAAGAATGATATTCTAAGTAGATTTGGAAAGTTACTGTAAGAGCTACCTCACAGGAAAACATATTAATGTGCCATCAATTCTCAGCTTTGTGGCAGTTTTTGCTGCTACTTCAGTGACCAATTTCTTTTCAAGATATAAACGAAAGTAGAGAAAACCAAACACTTTGAATTATGAATGTTTGTCTAGCTCACAAAAGTGCAGAAAGTAGTTTGATCTGGGCACTACTAGCTAGCCTTATAACCAAAGTAGCTGTGTGGCTTTGACATGGCTTAGAGGATTTATCCTGATAGCTTTAGTTTTCTCTGACTTGTCAGCTACCACCACCATGCTGCTGATTTTAGGATTTTAAGTGAAAACTCTAAACTGCCATTGGATGGCGTGTCAAGGTGTGCAGCATGCAAGCTAAGGTTTAAAAAGCTCAAGGTGTACACTAACACTTCAGCTGATTTCGATTTCTGCAGTGAATCTTTGCAGAGCTTACGACATAACCTACCTATGCGGCTGACATTGTTGCCAGCATTTATGGTTGCGTGTGGTGCATTGTGTGTTAATTACCTTGTGGTTGTGTCCCAGTGTGAAACAAGTTGGTGCCGGGACTCTTTTCCCTTGTTGGTCCTCACTCTTTGTTGTGGTCAGCTTTTTCCGAAGGCAAATATATTCATCTCAGGTTTTCCATTTTATTTGTAGAGTCCCTCACGCCGCTTCAGATTGGCAACTTCCTCAAGCAATTTGCTAACATTTGTGGGTCTTTATAGTGATGCTATGAATATTATTCCTTACATTCATGCAACAATTTTTATTCTCTTACTGATGAATTTAAAAACTGTGGTGAGAAGTAGCTGGAAAAGCATTGGAAGACTGAATAGGCTAATCACAATATTTGCGGGCTGCATCAGTGAAGCCTGAAAATACATTTCCCGGGAATTGCATATCAAGTTACTACCAATGTTGCCAACTTAGCGACTTTTCAGGCCTTTGAGTGACTTTTTTTTCCAAAAAGTGACTTGCAACAAATTTAGTGACTTTTTCTGGTGATGTCTGCGACTTTTGGAGAGTTTTGGAGAGCCAAAAACATGAAATCCTCCACTGTCGCTGTGTTTTGTGTACATACTATCTCTCTTTGTACTCTTTGACATCGCCTGGACCTCGCTTCGGCACCAAGGGGGACCCCCTTCCTCTTTAGCAACAGTATTAATGTCACAAAGTTATTTCATTTTATTTTTTTGGCTCCAAAGATGCTATTGCTCTCTCCTACATACAAATGACTAATTATGAAAATCATGTGATGAAGTCATATAGCGACTTCTCGCAACTTCTAAGAGTTTCAGAGGGGCTTGCAGTTACCACGTCCATATGGCGTAGATTTACCACTGAATCATAAATCCCCAGTCAGGCAAACTAAGATTTCAGTGTGAACATTGAGCACAGGATCAGGGCTTTTTCACAGCGAGTAATCCAAACCATGCAGCAGCATTTTAATGGCAAACCTTGTGGGGTCAAGGGATCATCAGAGATATTTTCTTGGCTTAAGTTTGGTCTGTTTGTTGGCATCTTTTTCCTGTTATATGATGTCGCTTGTCTCTGGAAACTAGGGACCCTCAACATGAGCTTTTATTGAGAACAATCTAACCCTGATCCTGCGTCCTCCTTTGTGCTAATGCATCTACATTAGCATGGCTCTGTAGCTAGCCACCAGGAAGCACATCATTATATGTCAGCTAGACCATCTTCATTAACTCTCCAAATGTCACTATTTGCTACAAAGATGTGGCAGAGCTGTACGTTTTTAGTTTCTTAGAATTACTTAAGTCAGAACACGGTATACCATTTTTAGGCGGAAACTAACTTGCTAACTTCTTGCTAACTTAGAACTTTGCTAAACTATTCCTTTTATGAATACTTAGGCATTAAACATTTTAATGCATGGGAGAACAGCCACACTGATCTTCTTTCTTTTTCTGGAGCTGAAAGAATTTGGACTGTTTTTAACTCTCAGTGGTGCCTCAGAGTTTGAATGTTTTTGGGAAGCTTTATGAGAATGCTAATGACGACAGACTTAACAAGTGGCTGGTAAGACAGTATCAGTAACGGTATCAGGTTATGTTGAGAAAATTGTTCTGGATAGTTTGAACAGCAGCTGTAGGGAAAAAAAATAACGTGTCTGTGTACTGTCTCTGCCATTCACAGGTGTGTCATCTCACACAAGTCTTTCAGATAGCTACCTGAAGGGACTGACAGGTTTCACAGCTTCTAAGCTTATGTTCAGTGATACTCAGCATGCTACTGTATGACAGAAGTTCCATCTTAGCTGAGTTGCTTCTTTTGTCAGTCAAAATTGTTATATTGTTATAAAACTTCATTTTTTCTTATTTAAAGGGAACTGAATGAATGTAAACTGCCTGTGATGATACTGTATATGTATAACTGTCTTTGTGCAGGTTTGCCACATCTGCAGGTTGGATTTTGCAGATGTGACTCAGCTGTCTGCCAGGATGTCCAAAAAAAACTGGACATAAGAGCCTAAACCTAAACAACTAAGCTCAAATATACTGCATACGACAGCTGCAGTGTATGACTGGCATTCAATGAATTTGACCAGGAAATGATTGTTTATGTTTCCACTTAAATTAAAGCAGATTGCGGCTCCACTCTGAGTCTTGTCTTCAATCTCACTGCCATGTGAGTGGCTGAGGTCCAGCAGTGATAAGAACAAAAGAATCTCTTGGCTCACTTACTGAGGCCTACTGTCGGTCATTAAAGCTGCTGTGTCTCTAAACCAATTAAGCCAAGAAAGCATGAAACACAATGCCGCTTGTTTCTTTATGCATTTTTATTAGGGAAGGAGTGAGGCTTCGGTCACCAAGCAGGCGGCATTCAAGGAAAATAAGAGCATCCGAGGACAGCCAGAGAGGCTGGTAGTGTTCAAATTTCATCTCCACGTAATGCAAGCACAGTCCTGAATGAGAACAAATCAGATACCGTAGTGAGTGCTGCACAGCGATGTGAATTCTCGACATCTTTCCACATGGAATTTGGTCTCACAAGAGCAGAGTTTGAACAGAAGCAACTAATCAACATTTTTCGGACAACAGAAGTGGAGAACACTCGTGTTAACTTCCCGAATGTCTGTTTCTGCACATTTCCCGATGTCTGACTGTATTTTGATGTTACTGCCAGCATGTTACGTGATAGCTGGGTTATTTTAATCAGACTCCACAGGCCATGTCGACGCTGACGCTAAACAGATGCTAATGTGAGGCCCATTAAAAGACACGGGGAAAGAGGGATTCAGTGTGCGCAGGCAAGCGGAAAAGCAACAGCCTGTTTATCGCCTCATCCTGCTTTGTGTTCCAAACCTCGTTGTGGCATCCTGCGAAGCAGCCCTTCCTTTCATGTCGTAGGCGCCCACCCCAGCCTCACATTTCCTGCAGCAGTGTCATGCATGAGGACATTCCCTGAACAGAAACACATTTGTTCTATCATTTTCTTCTACTGCATCTCTTTTTTTAACATGTCTGAACAGAGAGAGCATAGTAAGAGGACACTAAGTTTTTCTTACATGCAGCTTTGCGTTTTACTTTTTTGTGCTGCCTGTCTTTTTCTTGATTCTCTGATAGTGTGTCAGCGGTAATAGCGAAAACATTTCTGCTCATGTCCAGTTTTAAAAAGTCTTTTTGGCTTTCGCCTTATTCCTTGGCTCCATCCGAGTGTGTTAACTGTATTTACTCTGGGATGGAGCCCGGACTGATACATTCTTGGGCTCTGTGTAGAGCTGATGTTCCAGGGTAATTGTCCACAGTGGAGAGGCATCACAAAATGACCTGACAGCTGCTGAGCTTTCTGTCATAGATGTTCCAGAAATATGACATGACTGCACTTGTTGCTCACTGAAATGTGTCAGGGTCTAAATATGGCTGATTTGTGTTTAAGTAGCCAGCTGTGTTTTGAATTCGCTTCAGTCTTTTGTTCACTGGCCGTCTAACTCCCGACGACGTGAGCGCTAAACTCTTGTCCACACTGATTGATGAACCTTCACCATTTAATTGATATGTTAATGTCCGTGGTTAGACACACTACTTCTTCTACTACAGAAATTCTTATGATTGTACACATAGAAGCTTTATTGCTCCCGCGGCAACCAATCAGAAATGATTTGTTGGCTCTTTTCGCGGTGACACAGTAACCCCAATCTCATCCGACGTCCTCTGGACTCTCGGCCATCTCTGCTTTCCTCCCCACATCACTTCTTGGCTCCCCTTCGTCTCAGTCTGTCGTGTCTCCTGAAAATCCTGCCCTCTCAGGAGAGCCGTGGCAGAAGGAGTTCTCATTGTAAAACCCGATGCATGATAAAGCAATCTTTAACATGATACATCCTGCGGATCCAATCCAACGTTACTTTCTAGAGGAAGTTCTAAAAATAAGGGATTTCCGCCAAGTGGCGAAGGTGCCATTTCCTATCTTCAGTGTCCTCTATTTTAAGATCATTTTTTGCTTTGTGAGGAGTGGAGGACAGGGCTTTAAAATGCTAAAAGTGGATGCCACTGGTCACCCAGCGTTTTCTCTGCATCTCCGGATCTGAGCGCAACGCCCCGAGAGCCTCGACCTTGCTTGTCGAAGGACATTTCTCTCCTGACAACTCGGATACTGCCTCTGATTTGTGATGGGCCACTTGTGTAACTGTAAAATGCATCACAGCCCAAAAAGAGAAGCGGGACAAAGTTTCCCTGCAGCTGTTTACTGATTTTTTTTTTTTTTTTTTTTTTTTAAATTTTTTTTTTTTTTTTGAAGAATAGTTTTGGTTTGGGGGGTCCGCTCCCAATCCAAGGATATTTGA